>CM060948.1:82412157-82472157 GCA_030765055.1 Mantis religiosa
GGCATTCTCTGCACATGGCCAATCCACCTTATTCTTCCTTGTTTAATTTTAACTACTATATTTGCTTGTCCAAATAGGCACTGTAACCCCAGGTTAGTCTGCATTCTCCATCCGTCCAAGTCCCTTATCACTCCAAATATATTTCTCAGGATCTTCCTTTCCCACCGTAGTAACCATTGTTCTTCTCTGGTTGATAACACCTAGCTTTCTGAACCATATATTATTATTGGTCTCAGTACAGTTGTATATATCTTAATTTTAGTATTCCTACTGACGTTTCTTGATTTAAACATATTCTGCAAGGCATAGAAACATCTGTTACCACTTGCTATTCTTTCTTGAATTTCCACTGATGTTTTACTACCTACTTTTACTATAGATCCCAGGTATTTAAATTTGTCCACTCTTTGGTATTCTTTCTCATGTAATTTAACTGTAGGTTCTCTTCTTCTTGCATCCCCACCACCTCCCATCTTCATATATTTGGTTTACTAACGTTCACTACCAGTCCTAGATCTTGTGCTTTCTCTTCCAACGCTACATAACTTTCCTCAAGAGCTCTTATATTCCTTGCGAGAATTGCCACTTCGTCAGCATATGCCACTATTTGTACTGATCTGGGAAGTATGGTTCCTTTGATATGTATACTGACATGGAAAAAGGGCGACCCATAGTGAAACACATCTGCTTATGTTGGTACTCACTAAAGGCCGGAGGAGTGTGCGTTTTTCCATGGTTATACTGCACATGGGCTGTACTGTTATCGCTCGCGTATGTAAAGAACTGCAGGTAGGTGTAGTCGGACCATGACAACCGCCTCACTACGAGAGGAAACAAAACCGTCGGTTTACACTACACATTGACCTTGCGTCTGCATACACTTGAAAGGCAATAAAAATGAAATGTGTAGTGTTTAACGACCACTGTTACTAACAAGGCACTGTAGGCGGTAACGCGTATTACATGAAGATGGAGCACCGGTGGAATGAGATGGTGAGGAAAATCAGAGATCCTGGAGAAAACCCGCCCCAGCGCCATGTTATCCACCTGGGATCGAACCCGGGCCGCCTTGGTGAGAGTCGAGCTGTCTAACCATTCAGCAACGGCGCGGCGTTGAAAGGAAATACTTCACTATTTCGCAGAATACTACGTTACGTTCTTTTCGACGTTTGCACATTTCAGGAACATGCTGTACATCTGACGTCATTTCTACTCTGTATCCAGGTAATTGTATGACATAGAGCGCACATCACTCTGGCCTTTAGTACTGACAAATCAGCTCCACCCTTACAATGCAGCACCGAGGAAGGTTTTCTCCGGGAACATCGGTTTACCCCGCCATGTCATTCCACCGGTGCTCCATCTTTATCTCATGTACCTTATAATCAATATCGCCGCATACGGTGCCGCATGTAGTAAAAGCGAGCGTTAAACACTTCATATTTCATTTCATTTTAGCTCCACTCTCTGCCAGGTGAGCTATCTCGTTGCCAAATATAACAAAATTCTAGACACTGATTTGAGAGAGTACTTAATTTCAACAAAATATAGCTTAACTGCGCAGGGTGACATTACTAAGTAGATTTACGTTCTCACCAAAAGAGCACCGTCGATGAATGTTGAGTAGAAATAAAGGATAATATATTAAAACTTAAAAATGAATACAAAATTTGGATTTCCGTTTGCTTTTATATACTTAAACCTTGAATTTTTATAACATAATACATATTACTATTACGCTTCCTATTTCTCTTTGATGGCAAAAAATAACTTTAGCCTTCTTCTGGATTTCACTAATGGAAAAGTGTCGTATAAATGCCGTAGCTGTCGTACCATTTAACGATTCACATAAATAATTCTTCGCGCCTTCAGTGACCTTTCCATCTGTACCAGTCGGAGCGCATTTTCAGATAGCTCTTGTGGATCATGTTTTATTTCACATAAATGGTAACTTATTCATGGTTCATTATGTGTTCCAGAAAGTTTTTCGGACCAGTCACTCAAAGAACTGATATCGACTGGATGGATTCAGAGTTTGGTTACCTGAAATTAGAAATCTTAATGAGGGAAAAGCACTATACAGGAAATAAGCCACTTTTATGTACACATTGGATACATATTGTGGTAATTTTATCATCATGCTTTGAAAGAGCAAACCTAACGATTCCCGACTTTTTTCAGAGAATAAGCGTTAATTGGTAATTTCTTGTCATTTTAATCCAAAAGCTGTGCTCTGTGTATGGAAGTAACGATTACACCATTTCACTTCTGTTAAAATTATATTTATTTCTTAAATTATTAATAATTCTAGCTGAATGCCATCTCTGCTGTGCTATAACTGTCATGGTCTAGGGAAGTTAGTTTTAGTGGACAGCGGTATATTTAATGTTTGGATGCTAGTTCCGCAAAACTATTGTGACGACGGCTTCCTATTCTAATCTTTTCTACTCATAAGTACTGTCTCACAGAATTTATCAGCGTTGATAGTATAAGAAGTAAAATAGCAGATTTTGGAAACTTAAGTTCCTCCTAGAATGCTTTAGTCTTGTATTGATTGACTTTTAAATTGTAATATTAAAGTTCTTGCCTACGTCAAGTGCTTTCAAAACTTAATCACATTACAAAACCTACTCCTCATAGATAAACTTTAAAATATAAAGTGAAGCTAACGCATATACTTAAATTATTAATAGTTAAAAATAATTGACGAAAAATAGTGATTTATGGTAGAAGAGTTAAAATTGGAAAGTTGGCGAAGCGAGTACAGAGGTTGTGTTCAGCAATTCTACAAGAAAAATGAGGCCATCTTTATATAACATATGTAGCATACTCTATTTTAGAAGTTGTGAAAATGCCAAAATAACAATTATGTCTACTTATGAAAATGATTTCAGACCTATATGCAACTAAAAGAAATGGCGTCTAGATGAAAATCAACGGATTCTGCAGCGAGAACATAAATGTTTCTTGTTTTGTTGATTCTCTAGCAGTGCTTGCCATATACCATTCAGTTAAGTGGTTGTGTACTCATTTCCGGACTTTGTGGTAGCTTTCAGAATGCCTTTCTCGTGGAATTTATATTCATCCATATTCGAAGTGACATTTCATCTATTATGCACGTCATATATAAAAGAATAACGATTCAGATGAAAGCATGTACAAGTCTACCAACACAAGGAACGGACTAACTGGACAACGCATTGCGATAATTCTGCAATCTGAATTGATTGTTTGACAATCTGAATTTTGAAGAGATAACTCAACTATAATGAGAACTTTATCATTTAAAAATACATATTGCATTGTAAAATCTAATTAAACCAAATCCAGCTGTCTCAATATTTATAACATGCTCCTAAGAAAGCACGGCATCTTTCAGCTATGAAGCTCTAAACGGAAGCGTGCAGCGTTAAGCCGGTAGATAAAGAATTCTATCTTTTTGTGTGCTTTCCTTACCGCTCTCATGTAGAGGATTGTCATGAATTTCAACAGCGGAGAGGTCCTCTTCTTTAATATGCAACTGTAACACCTTTCTTGAAAGCACTTCCTTCCAGCGGTCGCTCTTCCGGTGTGTGAATAATAAAGTAGATGAAGAATTGCTCTTCTCGCTTGTTCAACTACACAAGATCCGTATACTATAATTGGATTGTGAGCAGGACTACGTTTGATCCTCTTAAGAATGCTCCTGAGGAATTTATTTCACGCCACGTTGTAATAGATCCTTAATTTATTTTAGGATATGTTTTAGTATTAAAATGTTATTAACTAATTCGTTAAGAACAATTAAAATAGTTCTTATCTATAGCAGTAAATGAGGAGTAAGAGGAAGGTAGCCGCCAAGTTGGTTACTTCCTGGTATTTAAATTAATAAAGCATAAATAAGGTTTAAAAGTAACAGTCACACACACAAAAAAAAACATTCAATTTTGACTAAGGTCGATTGACGATTAGGGTCAACACAGATGAAACTTTTAAGGGCAAGTAGAGACAATCGTACGTAACCAAATGGTGAAAATTAACCAAATGACCTAGTTGTCGTCCATTTCTTAAAGCGCATTCCCTCAGTCGCTGATAGCTGTTTTTCATAATCCTACGCTGTGGCATAGTGGATTGAAGCGAGGTGTTTCGGTTAGCTGTCACAAGTCCATCCATGCAGATGTTGATCATGTGTCCACTTAACGCGTGGAGTTTATGACGAGCTGCCATTGTTAGTGATCTGCAGATTGCGAAAAACCAGGGGAAGCTCGGCAACGTCCACATCTGTTCCTATCGGCGGCATGATCGTCTACCTCTGTCAGGTGCATTTTTGCGTGGTCTGTAATCTGTTTGATAGGCCAAGACGTAGAGGATTTGTCGTACCATATATTTAACCTGTAGGTTTTATCATATGTACCCAATTGAATCATACGATAATTCAGATATTTTTTCAATGGATAAGCATTATGTTTGGCCGCGTCCTGGCCGAGTGGTTAGACCACTCGACTCTCACCAAAGTGGCCCGGGTACGATCCCAGGTTATCGCATGTGAGACTTGTGGTGAACAAAGCAGTGTAGGGGCGGGATTACTCCTGGTTCTCCGGTTTCACCTGCCATTTCATTCCACCGGTGCTCCATCTTCATTTCATGTATCATCAGTACCACAACCTGCGATGCTGCATATAGTAAGAACGGGCGTTAAGCACTACACTACTTTCTGCAGCTTTATATTAATGTTCCTGTTATTTAAATTTTCATAAATCCGTCAACACTTAGAATGTTCCTTGTGATTCTATTCTTAAGTTACTGGTGCGAAACATTGAAGGCGGCCTCCTTAATATATCCATCAACAGAAACCTAATATATAATATTTGTGGTAAGATGTCATAACAAGAGAGAGTGTAGGCTTTCACGGACGGAGTCAGTATAACAGGAAGTTATTTCTAGGCTGGTATGCCGTGGTCTGCTGAAGTTTGGATTTCCAGACATTTCATCCACAACTGCGGTGGAGACCTTCAGTGGCGCGGTCGTAATCTCCTCGGAGAATTTCGCGGAGACTCTCCGAGCTGCTGTACATGTACCCCGAGTAGCTTCCGCCCTAAGTGGCTAGATGCTGAGGCAGAAAACACCCCCCTGGTAAACCTGGACGACTCGTCTCTTTTTCTGGTTTGCTGGTGTTGAGTTTCAAGGCTTCTTCTTTCTTATTGAAATTATAAGGATGTTTATCAATTCCAATAGCCTCGCGTTGTAGTGTGTCATGGACGAAAGAATGCTCGTGTCCTGGAACTTAATGTCGCATTTGCCCTCAGCCTTAATAGCGTGTTGGGCAACTGCACTCGTATCCGTTTGGCCAGGCGCCATAGCTTCCTTTGTGTTCGGTCAGTCAGGTGTTGATAGTGCGCTGTATAGTTCCAATGTAAATGGAACTGCAGAAGAAGGGAATATGGTATACACCAGCTGATGAAATAGGCTCCCGAGGATCTTTAGCAGAACGTAGTAGAGTGCTGAGTTGTTTAGTGGGTTTGAAAACAGTCTTGACCGTGCACTGCAGGGTGAAAAGGCAGTGGCCTATTAGAGAAAGCATGATCACTGGAGAGAAAAAAAAAACACCATCACAGAACCTTTGATTGACAGTAACAAAATTATATTGCCACCACTGCATATCATACTTTGGTTAATTAAACAGTTTATCATGGTGTTAAATAGAGATGGAGCATGTTTCGGCTATGTATGTAGAAAATTTTCTGCATTGAGTACGGAGAAAATAAAAGTATGTATATTTGATGAACCCTAAATCCGACAACTCATAAATGATGAGAAATTTGAGGACTCAGTGAACGATACTGAGGCATCTGCGTGGTCGTCGTTCTGTATGATAGTAAAGAATTTTCTTGGAAACTGTAAGGCTCTGAACTATAAAGAACTGGTTGAGAATATGGTCACTGCTTTTTGTGTGCTTAATTGTAACATAATCAAATTACACTACCTGCACAGTCATTTCGACCGATTTCAATATTGTATTGCAGATGTAAGTGCAGACCAGCAGGAGACCAGCAGAGGATGCGAGACGCCCAGGTTTACCTGGGCTGTGTGTTTGCTACCCAGCACCTAGCCGCTTAGTGCGGCTTTATCTGGACAGTATAAGAGAATCGTTTATGTCTCAGGCGGTTGTCTTGGGCAGTAGTATATCTAGCCATATGTGGGCTCAAGTGCCCCGGAGGGTGTGCGCAGCCAGTGCTGACTACGCTCTTCCGCCTGCCTGTGAGTCATCTGACAACAGCCCGCTTGACAGGCTAAAGGGAAAGGAACAATGTTAAGGTATAGTTTATACCAAGCCCATTTCTGAGCTTGGGGGTGCAGTGTCAGGGGAAAGTGGCCCTGCTCAATATAGGTTGCCCAAAGCGTCTTTGGGCAGCCGGTATCCAGGTCGACGGCGAGGAACCCTATGGTCGTAACGGCCAAGGGTATTCGCCAGGTTATTGCGATGGGAGTCTAGCTTATTTTAGATGGTAAGGGATCTATCCCGCACCACGTCTATAATATATGGGACTCCGGAGTAGGTGTGAAGGATATGGGACGGATCTCTACGCCCAGTATCGTAGATAATTCGCAGCGTCCTGTTCTGGACGCGCTGCAATCTGCGAATAGTGGTCGGAGCCTCTGAATTCCCAGACTTCGCAGCCGTACAGAATCAGGGGCGGGGTAATCATCCGACACAGGCATAGTTTTAGGTTTGTTGCCATAGAGGATTTCAAAATAGGGTACAACTGCCTAAGTGCTGTATGCCCTTGTCCGGCTTTGAGCTGGACGTGAGGGGTGTAGGTGAGGCCGCGATCGAGGAGGACGCCGAGGTATTTGGCAGAGGGAACCCAGGGAATTTGCCTCTATCTCAACCTCAGTGACCAATCCGGTCGCCTAGCTCAGACCTTAGCCAGGAGCAGAGCGGAGCTCTTCCCTGGGCTAATGGCCATCCTCCACCTCTCACTCCAGCGGCCGATGACTCGGAGCTGGCGCTGCAGCGGAGGAAAACAATAACGCAGGTTTTTGTTATGTGCCATTATGAAGGCATCATTGGCATATTTGCACGTAACAATCTGTGGTTCCAGAGGGAAATCAGACATGTAGGCCGCAAAGTGTAGCGGGGACAGAACACTGACTTCCGGGGCTCCTTAACAGCCATCCTTCCACTCTCACCCTGAAAGTGCGGTCTCTGAGGAAACTGCTAATCAGAACGAGATAGACGGGAGGTATTTTGGCCTCCCTGAGCTTGTACAGTAGGTCTTGGTTCCAGAAAGTGGCAAAGGCTTTTCCTACGTCCAGCAGTACCGCGACGGTCTTGAGATTTGCCTGGAAGCCCAGGGTCATCCTCTCAGCCAGTCGCAATAGCTGTAGGGTCATGGAGTGTCCATGAAGAAAACCAAACTGGTGATCGGGTAGGAGCTGCCTTTCCTCAAAAAGAAGCGTCAGACGGGATAGGGGCAACCGGTCAAACAGTTTTGAGACGAGTGGGAGAATGCTTATGGATCGGTAGCTAGAAGGAAAGACCAGATCCTTGCCGGACTTCAGGATGCACACCACCCTCGGCTCCTTCCATCATGCTGGAAAATGGTGGAGGTGGAGGCACGCATTGAAAATCCGCGCCAAGTGGATGACAGCACTCTTGGGAAGGTGCTGGAGCATAAGAGCGCTAACGCCATCACGTCCAGGGGACTTATTAAGTTTAAGTTTACAGTTTATAGTAATCACCACTCTTGGGGTGACTATTGGGAGATTGATCGCCTCATGGCGCTGCTGCGGCCCCTCATAGAGATCTTTCACAGCGGACTCCACGAGGTCAGTGAAGTCTTCGTCCTGGGGATCCTCCCTCGGATCGAATTGGCTTTCCAAATGATCCGCGAAAGCCGTGGCTTACTCTTGAGAGCTCAAATGTGAGTTTCCCGCGAGTGCCATACAGCGGCTGCTGGTATTAGGTTTTGTCCCTCCTGAGAGACTTTATGATCCGCCAGGGATATTTCTCCTGGAGGTCGACGTTTCTGAAGGTGTTCTCCCAGGCCTCCTTACGATGGGCGCGGAGCAGCCGCCTTGCCAGGGACTAGAATCTTTTTTGAATCAGTGACCTAAATATAGTCAGAAATAAATCAGAATTGTAAGGCACCAAAATCATTATTCCCCAGTGTTATAGATTATTATACACACAAAAAGTGAGGTAGTATAATGTTCCCTGATTAGATTTTCCTAAATAACATTTCTTTATTCATTTAATTATGATTTCGAATATTTAAATGGCAAGCTATAATTGAAAATTATACCATATGGATCATTTTTGGTAAGTCTCTGAAATTTACTTTAAGTTTCATAGTTTAGAAACGATTTTATTTAAGAATAACGCCCTTCATACCAACACCTAGTTAAACATCATTAATTCAAAGAAAAATATTAAATTAGTGTGCAAATTTATTAATCTCTGGTGTTAATCAATTATACTATATAAGAAATGGACAATTGTGCAACGGAGTTTAGTTTAGTTAATATATGTAACAAACTCGGTTACTTTTTAAACGATCGAGAGAAGTTGCGTAACAGTGTAAGAACCAATGATTATAGCATAAGGAAAATAATCAGAAAATATGAACTAAAACAAATGAAGGAAGCACCTAGATTGAAAACAGGTATAATATTCCGTAATAGCTGTAGAATAAGAAAAACTGGAAGATGAGAGCGAGCTATATTTTCAAATATATACAGGTCATACAGGAAATAGTTCTTTGATTTATTTTTGATAAATTTTCCATCCTAATATAAAATGCATCGGAGAATTAGCAAACAGCAGCAAGCTGGAGAAACTGAAGCACCGCTGCCTTGATGCATGGGCTTGAAAAGCCAGGAGGAAGGTAAGGCCGTCACTTCAGCAATAACGAACCTTGAGCATGCACCATCTCAAGGGTAGTTATTCTTTCCACTCGGCTAGGAAAGGCCATATCGTTAGGCTGAGGCAGATTGATGATGATATCCTTCACCCGTTTCTCACGGCAAATGTTCTCAACTGCATGCAGCGGAATGGAAAGTGCGTAGTGAAAGTCATAGAGTTTATTTTGAAAGTTGTTTCTGTGAGAGCAGATCCTATTACGAGAAAATATGTAGATATTTTCTACCAAATAGTAACAGCAAGAATAATATTAATAGTAGCGATTTCACTGCTAATGAACATCTACAATTTCTAACCATTTTCTCTCATTTGTAATTTCTAGGGAAAAAGCATCAATATTACAGCACTTACCAGTGGTAAGGTGAACACAACATGTATGTTTTCATTATTTTCATTTTTAAGTGAATAATCAGATTAACTTGATGCTAGAATGGAAACAATCATTGGCCAATTCAGTACGAATGGTATGCAAAAATTGGGCTTCCTCCCTGAGATTCAAATTCTGTTGTTTACTCTTTTGCCCTTTCCCATATTTAACACTGGACTCCAAACAGACCTCATCATTTTTCACTATTACTGACATGAATCTGATTACAAGGACTAAACCTGAACTCATGAGAGATATTGCATCTTTCTGTGAAATAGTCTCTCTTTTTAAAATCTACTTGATTGGTGTAAATAACAAGACAGATTAGAAAACGTAATATTTATTAGAGAATCTACATTGAGGTCGGCCGCGCCGTGGCTCAGTGGATAGACCACTTGGCTCTCACCAAGGTGGCCCGAGTTCGATACCAGGCGACCGCAAAGTGAGATTTGTGGTGGACAACACGGCACTGGGGCGGGTTTTCTTCGGGATCTCCGGTTTCCCCACACCATCTCATTCCACCGGTGCTCCATCTTCATCTCATGCATCATTAGTGTCATCGCCTGCGGTGCCGTATGTAGTAAATGATGACGTTAAACACTACACATTACATTGAGGTTATTTTGTATTTGTGCGTGTGCGTGTGCGCGTGCGCGTGCGTGCCTTGGTAGCGTAGATAGCCGCGTGTCTGCTTCACGTTCAAGAGGTCCCGAGTTAGAATCGCGGTCAGGGTGAGTTAGCTGGACAAGATTTTTCCTGGGGTTTCCCTTGTAACAATATGTTTTATGACTTAGTGGGCTATGTAATGACAATATACAAATAATATGTGTAATTTTGTGATTGGTCGTAGTAATAATTGTATTACGTATTTCGATTACGTAGCAGTAAATCGGCCAATCACAAAATTAATAGAGGAGAACGATAGTTGCGGAAAATCAATAATATTGAGATAGATAAATGTTCTTTAGTCTTGTTTCATGACGATGGATGTCGCCATGACATCCATGGTGAATATAAAAGTTTTGTAACGGAAAATTAATAACATTCAAAAAGAGTTATTCGGTATTTGTAATGGTGATGAGAGAAACAATCAGAAGTGAGGAATTTTAAATAATTAACATAAATTATATTATATTTGAAAATAAGGATTTATCGATGTGTTGGAGGTAACCTACAGTGATTGATTAAGAAAGAAAGTTCGAGTAAAACGTATTCCAGATTATACAATTAAACAATATATTACGAAATCGGACTCATGTAAAATTTTATTTATGTCACTAGAAACCACACCTGAAAAAAGATCTAATGACTCTTAATTAATACAATTAAATTCAGACGATACAATTAGTGACTTGCAGAAACTGAGCCGCACAAACTGACAAGAGATTGGAAAAGATTGTGCTGAAAAAGTGGTACACAATATACAACGAAGAAATACCGCTACATATTTTGCCCGACAATGTGGCTGATTAAGCTGGAGAATTAAAGCGCCACACCCTTAACCGGAAAGACGAATGTCCGGTAACTCTAAGCTCCATGGGCCCAGAACTCATTTAAGCAACATTTCACTCATTTTCTTCATCGTCCGGTGTGACTTAACGTTGAAGGACAAAATAAATAAATATGTGAATAGCGTCATATCTTTTGTTAAAATGTACAACAGCTCACGCATTTTACTTCAAAATATGCTTCTAAAGTAGATATGGAAATGTACTCGCAACGTACAAGAACTGCGGGATTGTGTGACATAACTCGAAGAAACAGATCTCATTGGTGGAACATAATTATCAAGAAAGAATCTTTTTATAACTTGCAACTGTTTGTCAGTTTTGGTATCTTACATACTGAGCAGAGGAGTTGCACTACACACGAAACATTTAGAAACAGGACGAAACAAACTAGAGGTATGACGTGAATGATATTTTAAGTAATATTACAGGGTCAGGATGCAGTAGATGTTTATTTTGTATTTTGGTTTGCGTTTAATCATGAAAGCTGAATGGGACATTATACTGAGCGAAAAGAAGCAGCAACAAAGAGCCAGTCCATTTAAAGCATACACAAGTTTACACCAATTCATGGGCACAGAAGATCTGTATTAAATCTTTAACGGAGAAATTCTGCAGTTAAGTAACGTAATTGCGATTGCTATGTTCGTTTAATAACGTAGGCTGCCATAGTAAAGAAATTTTAAACTAAATGATTAAAACCCATCAGACTTAGAACAGTTAATAAGTGTACAGTTTAACATGTCGTTGTCCATAACACTCCCTCCCCAAATAGGGTCTATAGTCTGCGGGATGACAACCTATTTCTGACTTAAACACATCCAGATGGTGAAGCTGTGCTAGGTTGATCATGGCTATATCAATAGAATCAGAGGACTCTCTATTGTACACTTCGAACCGTTTTGAGCCTTGATACATCACATGAGCTGGTCAGAGCTGAAGGCCAGAATAAAGATACTTTAGTTGGTCAGCACAGAGCCAGATATTCAACCAAGAACACTGAGCACGTCGGTTCGAAACCAAACTGCTGATCTAAACTGATGCCCTTCATTTTATCACATACCTATTGAACATTTTAACAATGGCTGTTGAATATCTAACATCTGCTTTCGTCCCCATAAGCTTCATAATTGAAAACATATCATTTGTCTCCAGTTTGAGAATCACTGCTGTGAGAGGCAAGAAGGAAATGAGCTGCTACGAAATGAAGGGTGGTTGCTGATAATAAGAGACTCGAGTGGCAAAGCATATTTGAAAACATAATTAGGAACCAAACTTGAGCATATAACGAAAATTACACTATCTCGAAAACAGAGAAGGAAAGAATACAGGCAGTGTAAATGAGATTCTCTACAAAAAACGATCTCTGGCACAAAAAAGAAATAATAAATGTTGTTAAAGTTGAAGGAAAAAGCAGCGTACACCAAACAAGCATAGGCAAGTTTGGGAAGTACACCTTAATAGAATATCTCAAAATAGATATCCACTATTGTCCCTCCGGTACAAACCATTTCCACAATTGAAGATCTAAAGAAAAATCAATAAGCCATCTGTTTTAGAACGAATAAGAGCAGCGCTCTGCTGTGAAAGAAGATGGGGAGAAAGAAAAGAAAAGTAATTCCAGAATGTGAACCGCGCTTTTTTTATGTTGGTTATTTCTGCTTCGTACTTATCTAAAATCAGCTATTGGATTTTGTCATCAGGCTATACCAGGTCGCGTAGACGTCAGACTCTATATTACTGAACTTTGGATTATAGTGGCATACGTTTTTCTAAAAGGTTAATGTCTATATGGAGAAAAATAACTGATGACCACTGTCCCAAAACATCTCATTCCAATAAATAAATAAGTGTATATGCGAATGTATAATTAAAAATGCACCAGAAAAAATATTATCAGTGTGAAGAAGCTCTTTCGTCGTACGTGTTGCCAACAGGCTATCGTAAAAATTTAATTTAAATTGCTTTGTGCCAAAGTGTGAGTCTTAAAACGTACAAGAAGTTAGATAAATTGCAGATACCGTATATTCCTTTTATTAAATCCACCTTATGGTTTAAACTTCATGCACATTGTCAAAACCCACCTCTGTAGTGGTAATGGTTTTGCCTTACCTTCAAGGGATCCCGCGTTCGAATCTTCGCCAGGGTGTGTTATCTGGATAAGGTTTTTCTCAGGGTTTTCTCTTATGCTTAATTATGAAATTTGGTTAACTGTAAGCTCTATGGACACTGCGCATTTTATCACTACATATCTCATTCCTCGTCAATATACTATATCGGAGCACGTTAATTAACTTTCTTAATAAATGGAAATTTTTGAGTTTTGGATCTGAAATACACTAGCTTTATTTAATTTGGTTAGTTGCTGGTTTAGCTAACTTCGACAGAATGTTATTTCGAATATTCATCATCATGCGAAGCTTTCACAAATGTTTGATTATATCTAACCAATTGCACATACTATTTTGACAAATGATTCTTCATGCATTGGTCCTGATTTCCCTTTAATTTAAGAACCTGTATTATTGACCAATTAATTCCTTGTTTAACTCAAACATTATAGGTGTTTTACTTATAATTTATTGTAAATTAAGGAAATAGCAATACAAATGTTTGATGAAAATGTTATATAATAAAGATGACAATGCAAACACTCGTGCTCTCGTTATCGTTTCTTTAGCAAATGTTAAACAAAATTATGGATAGTTCCACATTGCTTGTGAAAATAGATTTAATATTTGACACCACAGTCAAAGTTTGATTGGGCAATACTCATTCTTTTCTCAACAAAATAACTTGCACATTTGTGTTATTTGTAGTGGCGAGATAGCGAAAGATACATATGATTGTAGCTGATATTTGAATGAGGTAAGTTTATTAGTGTTTTAAAATGAACATACGTGATGTACATTCAGTGACTTTGTTTCAAGGATGTGATTTGTGTATTATACTGTTTATCTAACATACGTTTTTTTACCCAATTAACCTTGGTCACCCGATTCTACTTACATAACTTCTAAAAATTTTCACTACAGCTATTTCAGGAATAAATCGGATATACGTCTACGTAAAATAAAGTAGTTTCTACTTATTTACCGCTAAATATAATATTACAAATTCGAGGATCATGGTACCATTAGTACCATCTTCTGAATTATAAAACTATGTCAGAAGTAAATCTTAATTTAACATAAAAAGTGCAATCGTCCTTATATAGTACTTAATATTGAAGCCAAAGTAATTAAATATAATGAATTTGACCAAACATTACACTACAATCTTCTTTCGGAAACATATGATAGACACGTATAATCATAATGAAAACATAATTACTGTATGATTATTAAGCCTGAGATATGACACATACTCCGTAATCAAGCCGTGCTTTGTTAATGCATCAGGATTTCTTAAACGCAGATAAGTAGGCTATATAAACCAGTCAGTGTATGTCTTAAAACTAAAAACCACAAATACCATAGCTCATATCACCAGACGCTATACCTCACCAACAACATCTACAACAAAGACCTTAGTAAGTGTATTTAAACCCGTAGAAAGCTATACTACTTTATCCACCCAGTATAAGTTATTTTCATGTATGTTCTAAACTTTATTCATATAAAACATTATATTTGTACCTAGTTTTTCTTAAGAAGTGTCGAATATCCCCAAAAATGATTTCAGGCAGGTAATGCTATGGTGACATAGAGTTTGTTAATGAAAGCTTGTATATGTCACCTACTACTTTTATTATTTAATGAGAAACAAAAAATGGCTAAATTACATTTAAAATTTATGCTAACAATATGGAAAGAGGCAAAAATCAGCTCTCAGCATTTCGAAAATCGTTAATTTTAGAAAAGCAGTTATTTAACATAAATTTGGGGCTGAACAACGCATTCTTTATCTATTTAAATGTTCTAGTTATATAATACTCTATGTAATATAACAGGAGTTCACGAACTACTTGCCCGCCTTGGTAACGTGGTGATAGCATGTCCACCTCACGTTCAAGAAGTCCCGAGTTCGAATCTCAGTCAGGATGAGTTACCTGAATAGCGTATTTTCCGGGGTTTTCCCTTATCCTGTAAGACGAATGTCGGGTAACACTATGCTCCATGGACCCCGGACTCATTTGAGCATCATTTCACCCATTCAATTCATCGTCCGATATGACTTAACGTTGGAGGACGTAAATTACAAATAAGGACTACTTAATAAACATTAATGAATGGCTGAAATTTATATTTTCTTCTTATTGAGCCTAGAGGGTACATTTTGTTTTATTATAACCTCTTGTTATTAGTATTAATTCATGTTTCGCTAGTATAAAACTAATAGGTTCTTAGCAAATAATTTGTTTTCTCGAAATAGAAACTGTAAGCTGAAAGAATTATGCCATCTTTAATATATAACACTGTTATACAGACAAAAAGTTACGGAAATGAGAATAGCTAATATTGACTAATTCTGGGCCACTGAATTCGAAAATGGCATTGAAATTTCCAGTTTAGCTCTAGTTTTCAAGTTACAGCCATAGCATATTACATATTTTTCCACTACATATTGGATCTCCACGTATAAACTCTTGGCAGTATGCCATAAATCTCACAACACTATAATCACGTGATAATCCATTCTCGCTACACACGTGTTCATCGCGTGATTGATAGAATTGTCGCCTGGAAGGGTTTTCAGTTCCTATAAAGTGTTGTACAGAAGTGGTCGTATTCATCTTGGGTTCCGAAGTGCTTTCATGATAGTTTTGTTGTTTTATATTATCATCTCACATTCTGTGGCTGCAGCTGTGTTTTGAAAGTGAACTCTTATTTACGTATCAGAAGTGACGAGAGATTTTATTGGTTTATGTTACATCATCTTGCTGCCAAATGTGTACAAAGTGTATTTCTTGGAAATAAAGACCATATTTGAATTTCTGCAAACTGGACTTTAAATTCTACAAACCCAGAAAGTGACTATTTGTGAAGTGGTTCGTGCCCGCGTAATATAAAGGTGCGTAGTTTTGCCTGGTGCGTAGATACGATAACTTGTAGTTTGTTTTAATGAATATGAACACAATAAATTGATGGATAAATACAAACAATATCTTCCACTTTGGTGTTCCTCTGTGAAGATATATAACGTAATATAATTTAATAAAGAAATGCCAAATTAATAACAGCATTAGTTTCAAAATCTTTTAATAAAGAAAGAGATTTTTTTGCCCTTTAGACGGTGCACGTCATATTGAACGATGAATGAATAAATCAACGACTAAATGAATAAATTAATGAAGGAAACGTATGATATGATGCTCAAATGACTGCAAGGTCCCTAGAGCTCAGAGTTATCCAACATTCGTCTTCGTAGGATAAGGGAAAACCCTGGAAGAAACATTATCCTGGTAACTCATCTTTAGCGAGATTGGAACTCGCGACACTCGTGTATGAGGCACACACGCTAGCTCACATCACGAAGGTGGGTATGAAACAAATTTAAATCAACCGAATATGAGCTGCTCCTATACGTTTATCAAAACAGTGAAACCAATAATTGTTAAACATTAACTTCTGCCAACAGCTTTACGGAAAATAAATTGCAATAAATAGCCCTGCAGAAATAAGTAAATAAACAAATAAGTAAATTTGAACCAATGTGGCACATTAAATATCAGTGCTTCTTTAAACGAATGGTTCAACGGGAGCTACATTGAGAGCAAGACACTTTCCTTACTCTTTCCACCATATGTTCATATGCAGCTCACAGCATCGCAGGCGTAACTGTGGTCGTCTCATATACGAGTAGCTGCTGCAGTTGCTCTTAAGTCTCGGGTTGCCTCGATTAAACCCGATCTTTGAGATAACCCCAGAGGAACAAATCCAACGGGATAAGATCTGGAGATCTTAGTGGCCACACAGAATTGCAAACGAATCTGTTGAGGAGAAAACACAATAATTCAGGATATTCATGCTGAGCACGTTCCGGAAAATATGATATGGAAATTTTCCGTCTTACTTCCCAGGAAAGTGTCTTTCAAGGAAAGCAATTGTACGGCATTAAAATTGGCGCGACATATAAATATAATTTAAATCGCTGCACAGGAGAGTTTATGCAACGCTATATGGCACTAAGACGTGGAACGTAATGTCAAAAGTGTCCAGGTACCGTAACTATTACCGTAAGAGAGGTAAAAAGAGAGGCTGTTTGTAGTAGTTACGTGCCCAACCACACTGAGAGCGCTGTAATTTGCTTACTGTTCCGAAAAAAATACCGCTTCTTCTCCGTAGGAGCCATTATGTTTTCAAGATACTCATCAGTCAACTATTATGTCATTCTTGCTCTATGTGAGGGCGGGAAATAAGGAATAAAAATGAACACCTTGTATAAAGAGCAAGTATTAACTCAGAAACGTTCGTTTCTTACCTGAATTGTTCCTATAATATCAATGACGCATCAACCTCTATTGTACTTGGGCATATGGAAAGCATAAAACTGCAAGAACGCTTTGTGTGGTTCTTCTGATAATGGTAATTTAATCAAAACTGTTGAAGGTATGCTTAAAATATCGTAGCTCATTTAAACATTTTATAAGTAAAGTGTAGTAACCGGAGCAGTATTTTCTTCACGTTATTGATGTTTTCAAATGGAAAAACCTGGACAAAGATACAAAGTTTTAAGTGTTTATTGAATATTTTGATGTTTAGTTATGCTGCACACAGACTCTCACAACGTACATTTTTCTTGGAATCAGCGGGGCTTAAATAAATATTTCCTGTGAACTCTGATGCCTAATATTTCTATTGAATGCACTGATTCCTTCAGTTCTAGCAAAATTGCAGTTTAAGTGATAAGGAGAAAATTAAAATTTGCCGCTGTAAAAGGTTCTTGGAAATTTAAAGGTTTCAATGATCTTCATTAATGCGCCTGAATAGTCATTTTCTAGAAAATTAATGTTTATGTTAGCAAGAAGTGCCAGTTGTAATGTTCATCTTAGCAATTTAAGGCAATATTCAAATGACATTTGGCCAACACACATTATAAAATGCTCTTTTTAGGCAACTTTATTCTTTAAAATCAATCAGAATAACTGAAACAAAATCAAGTTTGCACTGGTGCTAGGCGGAAACTTTTACCACTAATGCCTTTATTGTTATTAAAATGACAGAAGAAACACTTTGAATTGCAGTTACTGCCATAAATTTAGATATTGAAGACTGAGCTCTTTGGTAAAGCGGTAGCTACTTCGCTATACAGAATTTCATGAGTTTCTTGGTTGTAAAAGGTTAGCTTTACTCGTAAAAGGATTTCAATAGAGCAAGAGCGCTGTTTATGGCAGGATGTTATGCAGGGGTATAAATCACAGCCAGGTAAAGCTACCTATGAATTTATATGGAGTTATGCTGGTTGCTGCATATACAATAACATATAAGCCAGTGCGTATATTATGTCATGCAGACAATATTAATATATTAGGAATATTAAGGAAAATATATGAAATATGAATATCTTTATAAAATAAAGAATAAAGATATGCACTGAATTCAAGTCAAAAATGAGCAAATAAGGTATTCAAATAAAGCAGATAGACCATAATGCATCACAATATTATCTAATAATTGTGATACTAAAATTAGGAAATAATTTTATACATCTGCGTATTATACTACGTACAACATAAATTATGGAATTTATTTTCCTTCTTTTTATTCAGAAAATAGTTTAATAGATGGACCACTCCCAAAATAATACAAGAATCGCTTAAGATCGGAGTTGCTCTTACCTGCAGCATGTGCCCGCCTCCACTCCCCTTACCAGTGACAAAGTCAACGAGAAACAGGCTAGTAGTTGTCAAAGGCGGTTGCCAGGAGTAGTTGCATAATGTCTGAAGGGTATACGTTCCCTATATAAAAGATAGTTAAATGCCGACTTGTAAGGTGTGTTTATTGCACGTCACTCTTTTGCGCCAAATACTGGAGACTTTGTAAACCGTAAATCATGCCATGGGAGCTATCATCAAAACATAATGTGGGATAAGAAGTAAAATATGACTGTGTACACCTTTAAGTTCCTGTACGTACTAATGATACTACAGTGCCATCTTTGGAGCTCTGTAACCGTCGACGAATGCCTGATAGTTCCTAGCAGGTAAAGGAGGTGATTTGAACCTCCCCTTTCTTATTTTACTTAAGCACCGCTGCTCTACGTTTTATTTCATGGAGAACTAATAACAGAAACGCACTTGTAGGTGCAAAACCAAATCATTTGAATAACCTTTTGCACAAGGATTTTTCTGGAAAAAAATCCGTTTGTCCTTAAAACCTACTACAGCAAATTATGAAGTTACTGTTTCCAAATTTAAGAACATTATTTGCTTTAATCATTCATTTCTACACATTTTAACCAGTTAGCTACACTTTTTATCACAGTTGTTGAATATTATTGCAGAAGGAATTTCCAGTTTTTAAAAGGTGAAAATAATGCTTTCAGAGTACCGTCCTACATGAATAGAATTTGTAAAGCTTGAATTTAAATCTTACATATATATCAAAATTATTCATATAAGATTAAACACTTTCTTGGATGAAACACTTCTGTTTTAGAAGTTAATCTATTAAATTACTAAATTCTAGTACGGAAATCATCCTGTAATAACAAGGAACGATCCTTGGGTCTCTTTATCCACCTCAAAAACCTCTAATGACAGTCTGAAAGAAGATTAAGAATAATTACGTCAATAGAAATTAAATTGGCAAATGTTTAAGAAAATCATGTTCTCAGATTTCAGGAAGAAACTGCAAAAATGTATGCATTTCCATTTAAAATTCATATTTTACTTAAAACCAATGAAAGAAAATTTTCAGTCGGACCTTTAGGATCGTTATATGGTAATTGTAACAGTTTTTAAAATTTATTTTAAATTGTATCACACTTCAGGATAAAGAACTCAATCTCTATGCTTTCATAAAGTAAATTGTTGTTTATTTATATCGGCCATATTTCATAAAGTTATTAAAATATTACATAAACCTCACGTATAATTATTGCTCAGTATACGAGGTACTTCTAACTTATGCCGACAAAACTTGGGAATCTTCGTTGAAACCACCTCATCTTATCCTAGATTGCGACACTTCTTTCAATGCAAAAGTGGTTTATCTATTAGATTGATCAACCTAGGGAAAGCTATTTAAAAAATTAGGAACTTAGATGATTGGTGTTACAAATATTCTTTTTATTGATCCAGAAGTTCAGAATAAAAACCCATGCAAAGGAGATGGCAAAACATTAATTGCAGTGCGAGAGTGATTTGTAACTTATACTCCTACCTTTTGATTTAGTTTCTCGAACCCACATATTTACTTCTGGAGCTCGTATTGTGCACTCATCCCATTTGATTACTGGTTGAGAAAAAAAGTGTGTTTATTTCGAAATAAGCAAACTTTGTGCTCATTTCTACAGCTCCACTTCTTCTATTAACTACTATCTTGCTTACATTCAGAATAGTGATTTTTAAGTATGTAAGGAATGGAACGTTACATACGAAGTGATATGGCGAACATTCAGGACATTCGAGGCGGGATCTGATTCTGGTTTGGCGCTACAGAGGCTCTGGAACGATTTCTTGCTCAAAGGCTCATCTCCAAGGTATATTTTTCAGAATTTACCAAGCTCAGTGCCAAAGACTAGGTTGTGTGGGAATTCCTTAGGCAGAGAAATTACTGCTACGGTGTGCAGAGAACAAACAATCTTTTGGTGAGCATTAAAGCCCTCGATTACGAGTTGAGCATTAGTGATTATATTTTCTGAAGTATTCTGCAGGAAGAACTGTTCTGTTCATGCCATCCTGAAAAAGTTCCATGTACTACCTGATATGCCCTATTGTTGCAGTAGTAATGAAATTAATTTTAACCAAAGAGGTAATTTCAGTGTGTTATTCAGGGATGAACAAATGATTAATTTTCCTTAATTTCTATATTAGACCCTTCGATAACTAACGTCCGTTTATATAATCACATAAAGTGGCATTTGGCGTCAAAATGTGAATGACTTCTTGTAGTGCCAAACCTTTTGCCACGATGACTCGTCTTAACACTTAGGCAGTAATTTTACAATATATTGTAGCTAAGATCTTGCATCCACTTCCTTTTAATTTCAGACAGAAATTTGGCTTCAACCTCAAAGGTCACAAGGTCGTGGGGGAAATTAAATATGTACGTGGTAATGTGAGAGTTACATTCTATTCACTGGGGAAGTCGAGGTGGATCCAAGGCCTGACCGGCGCGTTCAAAGGATGTGGCCCTACTAGCTTTATTTCTAGGGGCTACATGAAGTATTATTTATGTCACTGACCCAGAAGGTCCTAAACACGCACAGTCAGCACAGCAGCTGAAATAAAGGAAATGCCAGACGGTTGTAAAAATGCACAACAAAGCATGACGCATGTAAACACTGCTCATCTGGAAGCCAGTGGACTTGTGATCCAGCACTTATAGTGATGAGATAATTAATTAATACATTCATACAGCTTATTGAACACAAGTGAGTGTTTTCTGTTTCGTTCGCTATGATTTGGGTTTTTTTTTTTCCTGCAAGCTTCGGTAAAACCGAATACCTGGAACACCAAACATGTGATTTACTTTTGATATAGCCACTTCAAATGTATTCCTTTAGTATGAAAAACTGAACCATATGAACCGCTCTCACTTTGAAGCGAAACATTCCAGCCCAAGAGTGCTTTAACAAATGTTATTCGAAGAAGCTTATTCATAAGACCCCAAAGCTGTTGGGCCTAAGTCAGAAACACTCAGTATGATATGAATGCCTGGTATATTTCATATAATCAAGTTCTTCGTTAGAAGAATTGAAAAATAAAAGGTCCCTCTTTGGGAACTGACGGAATAGTTTAAATTTTGTTGTATCACTAATAATGAATACGTACAAAAAGAAGGCTACTGATCTGGTTTTTGGCAGCGTATTATGGCGTTTTTTAAAATATAATCTAATTTATTGAAAGATTTTTATTGTTAAACACTAAAGACATAATCTTCAATGTGTAGTTCTTCAAATTTAATAACTTTTATCTCAAGAGGATAAGTAGATATTATAACTCAGCTCCTTAATAAATTGATAACAGTACACAGTAATAATAAAATAAGTATTTAAAATAGCACTGGGAGCCATAAATTGTGTTATGGGTGTGAAGCATGGAATCTGACTTGTTAGAACCAAGAGGTGGTAGGTAGCTTTGAAAGGAGGACCCAAAACGTGTACATCATCCTATTTTGGATTAATTTCAGTAGCCAATATGTTACAGCGCACAACTCTTTGAATTATGCAAAAACCGTATCGAAAAAATCTGAAATCAGTACAAGGTGGATGAACAGAGAAACCAACGGGGCGACGTAGCTAACAATGAAATCCTAGGAAGGGGGTGAAAAGATAGTGCGGAAACTGCGAATGAATATGAAGAATACTAGGGCAATTGTTTGAGAATCCCAGACGGCAAGGCCCAATATAGAATGAAGATGCAGTGAAAGGAACATATTCGATCCAAACAGTAAGTTTAGTTTTATACGGCACAAGAAAATTACAGGTCGGGATTGGCACAAAGTTCACATAGCCAGGTTTGGACAAAATATGTAGCATCTTGGCACAACATGACTAAAACTTTTCTTGTTTCTCTATCCCTTATGCCGTTAGGCGTCTGGTTTCCTCAGCCACTTTCTAAGTTCATTCTTAACCTGTGCCATTATGCATATATTTCTCAGCGTCTTTCCCCAACTGGTTGCCACTATTTGCATGTACTGCCTGCATTCTAATCCTGGTCTTCCTACTCCTCTTCTGCCTTCTTCCCTCATATATCCTTTTTGGTATCCTTTCTTCATTCTTACTACAAGCCAGAGCCATCTTAATTGACTTCTCTCCATTGTCTCTAGTATACTCTTGATTTACGCTTTCTCTTGAAGCACTGTTTCTGCCTTAGTCTCTTCCGGTAAATCCAACTACTCTCCTAAGATATCTCATATGGGTCGCTCCTACTCTTCTTGCATGTTTACCTAGGATTGTCCAGCTTACGCCTCCATATAATAAAATTGATTGATATAATGTTAGGTATACCCTCTTCTTCGTTGGTTGATTCAGTTCCCTCTTTCCAGTTATAGTATTATAGATTTGGTAATATATACCTACGGCTTTCTTTATCCTATTATTTATTTCTTGTTCCATCCTACCGTCTCTTATTAATATAGTTCCTAGGTATTCATAGCTTCTCACATTTTCGAAACTCTCTCCCTTCCACTGAATGCCTATTTCTGTCTCATCCCATTCTTTACTTATTGTCATTTCTTTATTACTTTATCATTTATTCAAAATCTTCAGATAGAATTATCGGATTTATGCAAATATACCTGAATTTATATAATCTACTCCTGTAAATACAGCAAATAACAGACTAATTTTGAACCTTGTTAACACATAAATCAGTAGTGAGATGAAAATATAGATGTTGCAACTTTTTCTTGAACAAAGGACCAATAGAATGAACCAATGGCATGACAGCCCAATCTTACGGCCACCCTAAATGGACCCGGAGCGGATAGCTCCATGTTTGTCCAGCCTAAATGTTGATTTAATTACGCCCAGAAATGTTTATATCTTCACCTTACGATGTTCGGTGAGAACGGCCGTAAATTTTGAGATAGAGGGGCGTTCGGGATAAAACACAAATATTCGAGATACACTCAAATACGACTTACATAAATCGTAACCGAGCGGTATGGTTCAGGCGGTTTCGTGTGTGGCCCGCTTTCGGGGATCTGGGTTCGTTTTCCGTGGCCGACCTACCTGACCCATGTGTTTTTCGGGGTTTTTCCGGGAACGTTGGCCCCCCGAATTTCCTGTCTCTCTATTTCATATCAATTATCATTTCACATCATCTCTCATCTGGTGGTCTCTTTCAGAATAGAAGTGTCGGAGTGTATCCCGGCGTTGCATGGCAGGATGATATGTTCCTGGTAAACACTTCCTCCTCCGGTAGTATGGTCTCCGGGAAGGCCTGCTGGCCATTTCAGAACTACGGTGGGTGGGATACCGGTTGTACTGGCCTCTCGGGGAGTTTCCAACTGGTCAGTTGTAGGGACCCTGTCCTCTGCACTGTCTGGCTCCTTTTGACGGTCATCTTCTCTCCTCTCGCCTCATCCTTCCTCCCGGGAGTGCTCCACTTGGGGTCATAGGTACAATAGACCAAGTTTAGACCTCCGTGCCGAATCTCCTCCGAGGCGTAGTCTAATCCAGTCAGAACTCGTAGCAGCTCTGGATGGAAAACAGCATCATCTAGAAAATTGAGCAAGAACTCTCTCTTCGTCTTATTTCTCAGTTAATGGGAATGTCTTATGACTGTAAAAACAGTCCCAACGCTAATTAAGTTGAGAGCAGAGCCCGGATTGTGCTGTCATGACTTATCTTTTAACTGTTACATCATGAATATTGCTAACGTATACATAAACCCTTATCATGGATCCCAGATTATGAATATGCATTCCTATTTTCTCATATTCCTTCACTTAAGCCCTTTTCTGTTTAATGTCATATATTCGTCTTTGCGTCATTGGATTAGCATTTTCATGTCTTTATATCTCAATTTATTCATTTTCTGGCGTTTACTTTGAGTATATAAGCAGCTTTACATGTCTTATATTTTACATAAGGTTGATATTTTTAAGTTCAAAAATTAGAGTGTATATATATTCCAGTTTTTGTTACAAATCACATTCTATTTCATGATTGGTCTGGAAAGGGATACCAATGAGTGGACGGATGGTTATTTTCAGGAGGGTAGGTGTTATTGTAGTTTCGAAGTTTTGTCCCAACTACAGCTTACAGTCAGGTTGCTATTGGACTTGTTCTTATGCCGTTTCATGGACTATGAAGTACTCTTCAAGTTTCATAAATTTTCTAATTTTCTGTAATCTGTGAAGTAAAGTGTTAATGCTGCAGTTTTACAAGACCATTTCCTTAATCTTCTTTTCAGCTTCTTCAAAAAGGGTATGGAAGAGATGTGCAAGTTTCTAAATTATGTAATCATTATTCTTACACCCTCATTTTGGCTGTGTATGGAAATTATAGCAATTATAATTTATATCTTAGTCATTTTTATGTAATTTTCAAATACTTTAGATCATCGAAATCGAAGCCTGGTTATGAACATATATATGTTTATTGCAGTACAGGAACCTCTGATCTTATACATTGAATTATTCTGAAAATATTCCCCTAATAACGTGCATGTTAGAGTTATTGATCTCTATTTGCTGATGAGGCTTGTTTCCTATGGCACAGATATACCAGTACCCAAAGCTATCTATACTGGTGCTCGGAAAACAAACTTGATTTATGAGCATTAAAATTCCCTTACGATTAGTTAGTTTTATGCAATATTTATCGTGAAAAATATACATTGGCCCAATTTTAAACCTAGATTAACATAAAATTAATCACACAGCCTCTTTGCGGTATGAATTGAGAAGGAATGGAGTTTCGTATTCTTTGAGTAGAACCCAGCGACTGCTCATACAGCTGATTTGTAGTGATGATAATGTTAATGACAATGATAATAATAATGACCATAATGATGAACACAATAATAATGTCTTCTTCAAAGTAAACTTCTAAGTCCCTCCGGCCCGGCTTCTAAGTCCTTCGATCCCAGGTGACCTCAAAGTGAGCTTTGTGGTGGACAACACGGCGCTGGGAAGGGTTTTCTCCGAGAGCTCCGGTTTCCTAAGCCATCTCATTTCACCAGTGCTCCATCTTCGTATCATATATCATCAATGTCACCGCCTGCGCTGACGTATGTAGTAAAAGCGGGCGTTGAATACTACACACATTTCTAAGGCCTTCTTATTTAACATAGGTCTATTATTAATTGGCATTTCAATGGGCGAAATTATTATTTGTTCTAACAATAGAATTATTGGTAAAGGTATTTCGCCTACCGGCTCCCGCCATATAACTCAAAAATTATCTCCAGAAATTAACGAAACATCGGTCGCACAGGACCAATCCTTATAGGTTTGAAAAACAAAATAGCAAATTCTATCATGACATAAATTATGTTTCTTTGAGGAAATTGAGAAGAATGGTGAACCATTTCATGACGTAATGCAAGAGCTATTTTGGAAAATTGAGGGCAAATCACAAACCGCCTCATATTTCAGGTGTGAGTAACATTTTGTTAGAAGACTTAAAATGAATTTTAACATGATTTTATGTTTAAGCTACCTCTCCAGGATTACCATTGATGACGATTGAGGAAAATCTGGAAATCAAATTCTGTTAAGTAGGTCGGCACTGAACAGATTTTAAATGGAGCCAGGCCTTCACATCTCGACTATTCGTGTCGGTCAGCAACACAGGTAGTTACGGAAAAGTCATTAACAGATTATGGCTAACAACATGTGAAGTGATAAAATATTATTTAATGTTCATTGTTAATGAAGCAATGACTGCAATTGCATCCCAGCGACTTAGTGAGCAGAAGAAACAGAATCGCTTTTTAATGACGTATATGTTACCAAAAGACAAAGGAAGAAATGCTCTAATATAGTCCTCTTATCCTTCAGGTTGGTTGAACAAGTAAGCCAACAACTCTGATAAACTTTTAAAGAGTTCTGGTGGTTTAGAGGTACTCGGAAGGACGCATTACCAGAGAATGGCATGGGATATGAAGTATATATAATGCTTTAAAAGAGCCGAAAAGGAAGATGGAAATACGGACTGGCCGAACATAAAACCTATAAAAGGATTTTGCGTCGGTCAGAGAAATAAACAAGCAAAATTGGTAAACAAAGATATGGACTTTCATTTATAGTGTACCTAAGCAGAATTAGAGCTCAATTATACATGTTGGAAAAATCAAATTATCAACTATGAGTGTATAAGTAGCGTCATTCTGGACAATAGCGTTTCCTTAAGGCGTTGTTAACATTAACAGTAGTGTGTGCTCCAGATGATAAAAATTTATTAAGGAAAAGTTGCAAACAGTATTCCATAAATTAAAAATAGCCAGCAATAATATCACATGATCTTTATCAAATCCTGCAACTGCCATTCCATTCGAGTGGTACTCTTGCCGAGTTCTGAGACCATAGTTTCCTGGCTAGCTTCTTGGCAGCAAATGGGAATTTTTCTTTAGAGCTTTTCTCTTCCTGAAGTGCGGATGCGAAAGCGATTGTGTCCATACTAAAAGAAATCTAAGGTTAAATTCTGATAAAAACCGGCAAATATGATGATGTTGCCTAAAATTAAACGAAATATAAATGAAAAATGTAAATAAATATCATGTTTTCTAAAGCAAGGCAAATAAAAGCCATATATCACTAAATTATCAGTATAACGCATTTGCTTAGTGTTTTTCTTGAAGAGGGTGTCAAAATTAACGTGTAAGATAACCAATTTACTGCATTTAAATTATAGGACAAAGTTTAAACACAATTTGATTTCAAACACGTAGAAAGAACTCTCTTTTACTCTAGTAGCCACTTACTTGCCTTTAACTATAAAATAATAATAATAATAATAATAATAATAATAATAATAATAATAATAATAATAATAATAATAATAATAATAATAATAATAATAATAATAATAATAATAATAATAATAATAATAATAATAATAATAATAATAATAATAATAATAATAATAATAATAATAATAATAATAATAATAATAATAATTAATAATAATAACAATAATAATAACAATAACAATAACAATAATAATAATAATAATAATAACAATAACAATAATAATAATAATAATAATAATAACAATAACAACAATAATAATAATAATAACAATAACAATAACAATAACAATAATAATAACAATAACAATAACAATAACAATAACAATAACAATAATAATAATAATAATAATAATAATAATAATAATAATAATAATAATAATAATAATAATAATAATCATCATCATAATAATAATCATAATAATCATCATAATCATCATCATAATAATCATCATAATCATCATCATAATAATCATCATAATCATCATCATAATAATCATCATAATCATCATCATAATCATCATCATAATCATCATCATAATAATCATCATAATCATCATCATAATAATCATCATAATCATCATCATAATAATAATCATAATAATAATCATAATAATAATAATAATAATAATTATAATAATAATAATAATAATAATAATAATAATAATAATAATAATAATAATAATAATAATAATAATAATAATAATAATAATAATAATAACAATAACAATAATAATAATAGTAACAATAATAACAATAATAATAGTAACAATAATAACAATAATAATAGTAACAATAATAACAATAATAATAGTAACAATAATAACAATAATAATAGTAACAATAATAACAATAATAATAGTAACAATAATAACAATAATAATAGTAACAATAATAACAATAATAATAGTAACAATAATAACAATAATAATAATAATAATAATAATAATAATAACAATAACAATAATAATAATAACAATAATAATAATAATAATAACAATAATAATAATAATAATAATAATAATAATAATAATAATAATAATAATAATAATAATAATAATAATAATAATAATAATAATAATAATAATAATAATAATAATAATAGTAATAATAATAGTAATAATAATAGTAATAATAATAATAGTAATAATAGTAATAATAGTAATAATAATAATAATAATAATAATAATAATAATAATAATAGTAATAATAATAATAATAATAATAATAATAATAATAATAATAATAATAATAATAATAATAATAATAATAATAATAATAATAATAATAATAATAATAATAATAATAATAATAATAATAATAATAATAATAATAATAATAATAATAATAATAAGAATAAGAATAAGAATAAGAATAAGAATAAGAATAAGAATAAGAATAAGAATAA
Organism: Mantis religiosa; assembly: GCA_030765055.1. Taxonomy (NCBI): domain Eukaryota; kingdom Metazoa; phylum Arthropoda; class Insecta; order Mantodea; family Mantidae; genus Mantis; species Mantis religiosa. The sequence goes on from CM060948.1 coordinate 82,440,931, forward strand.
GAATAAGAATAAGAATAAGAATAAGAATAAGAATAAGAATAAGAATAAGAATAAGAATAAGAATAAGAATAAGAATAAGAATAAGAATAAGAATAAGAATAAGAATAAGAATAAGAATAAGAATAAGAATAAGAATAAGAATAAGAATAAGAATAAGAATAAGAATAAGAATAAGAATAAGAATAAGAATAAGAATAAGAATAAGAATAAATAAGAATAAGAATAGTAGTAATTAATGTTGATAATGATATTACGAAATGCGGAACATAAATGGAGTTGATGTTTTACCTTCAATGTTTTATTGGTTTGCTCTCGTTAAATTATTGTGTTATAAAGAAACTCGGAAAAATATTGGTTCTTAAGATGACTAAACAGCAAAAAACATAATATATATATATATACATACACACACACACACACACACAGACACACACACACACACACACACACACACACACACACACACACACACACACACACACACACAAGTATATTAAAGTCGCTAATCCTAGTCTAACACCAGACGTTTTCTTGCATTACATATTTTCTGTAATTAGCCAACGAACCAAACAAGGCACCTTTAAAATGATAGTTAAAATGATAACATTTCATTAAATAATTACAGAAATCATAAGAATGGTTTTATAAAGAATTAAAATCGATATATTTACTAATATAATTTAATACTGTGTATGCCATCAATATCTCAGAAACTGGTAGCACATTTCTTATAAAAATTGTTATTAATATTGTTTTGTGTACTTTTTGTTTTTCTAAATGGGTGCACATGGATACCACATAGTTGCCCATACAGGAACTGGTCAGAGCAGAGTTTTTAAGAAACGTGTAGCTCCGACTTTGCCCAGTTTCATCATTCTGTTTTTCTCTTCCATCTTCTTAGCTATTTGATTGGCAGGCTGCTTCCGTCTTACTAAAGGATGGGTGGATAACACCTCCAGCGTGTAGTCTTAGTTTTCACTAGAATTATTCGATTGTTAGTAAGATAGTGTAGCATGTGCATATGTTTGTGAATTTAAGCTAAATAGTTTTTCTTATCTAGTTTTGAGTACTCTTTAAGAAAATCTATACCACGTCGGGATGCTTCACAATGCTTATTTAAATATTTCCAATCGCTCACCGCGTTTCCTTTACCTCATCTTTCCCCCACTTGTAAAGAAACAGTAAGCGCCTTGCTTAATACTAAAAATTCAATCACCCTTTACTTCATATGCTAGTGTGAAATATTTTGGGTTGAAAACAAGTGTTTAGTTGGCCTTGAAAGTAAGTAAATACTCTTTTCTGGATTCATTTCACCCCTAAGTTTAACAGAAAACCTAAGTAGGTGAATATCGCCCTCTAAACCAGCGATGAAACTGGAAGTTTTAACCACCGATCCATCTCCATATTTAATAAAACACTTGGCATTGATTGTGGTATGTTGACGTATTAATTTGTATGACACGAGGTACACTAACGTCAAATGGTGGATTTTTAATGATCTCAAATGTGTATTATTACATATGGAGCCATTTTTCAAGTGTTAAACGAAACAGAACATATTAGTTCCTTTATAAGACATGCGGATTGTAATGTTCCTGTAACAAACTAGGTGATAAAGGCAAGCGAGGGACTCCGCAGAAATAGATGTAGAACTTGCATGTTGGCATGTTGGCATTAAGGCTGTAGAGGAATGAGAACAACAAAGTCAGTCTCATTTGGAATTCCTATTGAACGGAGAGAAACTGTAAATCACGGAGATGACTACTTCTGCAGGACTAAAATGAAAATTTATAGAGCAAACAATAAAGAGGACGTTATTCTCCAAATTTTCACCCTACCATTAGATTAGTGCATCATCGTCGCAAAGTTCGAACCATCCCCAGCGAGATACAGTCTAGTAGTTCTGAACCTGACTTCGAAGACCCACATTTTATCAATCAGAAGCCAGCGAAGAACCTGAGCCATTAACTCAAAGTGACCTTGTTTACTGTTCGTGCGCTCATATTTTAGCTAGCAGGTTGGGGTGGCTTATCTATAAGGCAACACTTTACTGGCAGAAGGGGTAAACTCGAGCTATGGATGCCGCGTAGACTGGAAAATGGTCCACATTGTTGCAAGACTTCACTCGGAGTGGGATGATGAGTCCTCAGAATCTACCTAAACCAGAAATGTATTGGCACTATATTCAAATCCTTCTCATCTTCCCGTTTCCACGAGGTATGCCTAATATAATTTGCACAGTATTTGTTTGCATCAATATTTCGTAGAGCGTTTTCATACACAGACCCTACTTCGTTTTCACTTCTTTTCCCGAGAGTGTTCTCCAACGACAAATTTTGCTTTAACTCAACCCATAAATATTCGATAGAATTTAGACAGCAGTGCTAAGAAGGCACTCAGACAACAACATGAGCATATTAGTTCATTGACCACAAATACTTTTTCCATTGTATGAGGGTTTGATATGCTGAATCAGTAATTTAGTTTTTGGACGTAGTACTGGAAGCTCAATATTTTTGTATGCCAAAAATATAAGAACAGAACCTTTTCTGTACACCATTGGGTTCAATACTCGGAAATCATAACAGATACGTTCTTAATTACTTTAGCTGCCTCTGTACGTACTGGCTGCCCAAGTTCAAATGAGATCATACGTGCATTTTCTCTATCACAATTTATGTTCGCAGCTTCCCAAGGACGCCGTATTATTGTACTTGTTGCGGTTTTAATTATCTTTGAAAATTACACATCTTAACACTGTTAATAGTGATTACCGGCAACAGTGCTTCCGTCAATCTGTCGCGCAATTTGACCCCTCACTTGCTTCAGGCTAAGTAACACTTCCTCCCACCACTAGCTCAACTTCTAACTGCTTGGAAGGACATCACATTCCACTAGTTAAAACGTCAGTGAACGAACATATATTGTGAAACTCTATAGAATATCTCAGTTCTAGGCTGACAATTTGTAATTTTCATCTAAAGAAACCAACTTTGCTTGTTATAAGTATTGAAAAACGGAATCAGTGTAGTTGATCAAATAAGAAAATCATCTTGTGTTTTGCTTGGAATTTTGTGGTTTCAAACAATATTTTAATGTAAGATTTAGATCTGATAACTACATACTGTTTACAGATTCTTGAGAAGCAAATCTCCAATATTAACTTCCTATTGAACATTCAGTGGTTTTATAAAGCTGGCACTTTAGAAAGTGCATTATCTGTTTTGGGGCACTTTACACTTACTAATTTACTTGGAGACAACAGAGTAATTTGCAAAACTTCTTGTTTATATGTAAATGGGGCACAACACATGACATTCCATTGATTATAGTATCTACTGACCTCAAAAAAGTTTTGTTGCCACACTTATATATAAAACCACATCTTAAGGTAACAGTTTGTGAAATAACTGGGCAAAAATAAACCATATTTTAGACATACGTTTCAGGTTTTCCCCTCTGTTATGGTATAGACAAATGTGGAAATATTTTGGACTAACGAATATGAATGTTGAAGTTAAAAACTACTTTGCAACTACTATATATGGTTCAGAAAATAATATAAAGCACCACTAAACATCTTAGATATCCATAGGCAATTAAATTACGAATAACTTGAATCCATGTTTAATAACTTTTGAACCTAATATAAGCGTTAAAGTTTATTTTCCCCAATCGCACCGTATTTGTTTCCCTGAAATATTATACGCTTTTAATGAGGAGCACGGTGAAAGGTTTCGCTAGAATACTAGAGACGGGAAGTAAATGCAGTGAAAGTGGAGTGTGAATATGATCACTGATTACTGTGAAACCTTATAATATCAACGCTCATTATGAAACTCCCGTAACATTTCATTCTAATCAGATTATACTTATTAAGCAAATCTGATTTTGTAGGTTTCGATTTACAGTTGAGTAGCCTGTTACCCGGCTTTGCCGTGAAGCACTCTGTAAATAAGGATTGGAAGGTGAGGAGGGTTAGTCTCAAAAAGATTGGTAGCTTAATATTCTAGGTAAAACCTAAAATGTAAATGTCAGGTTTTCTTCAAAGTGATCAAACGGTATAGATTCGTGTGCAAGGAGCTGAATGTGTTCCTAGGGATAGCATCATGTACAGTTTTGAAATTCCCTGGGTACACATCATTTTGAATGCATCCACAGCCACGTTAAAATTTACCAGCCAGTTTTAATGCTGAATCGAACTGCTTCTGTATTTCTTTGGCGATAAACCCTTCAAAATGAAGCACTTTGTTACCACTCGTATTTCAGTTTTACAATTTTGTACAAATTGTATGCATTAGTTTACTTATACAATCGTCAAAAAGAAATGAGTACTCTCACGTGTCCAAAAGGTTACAGCCTGCCATTTAAAGAATGGTAATTAAAAACTCTCATAATTACTTGGTTCCACGACACATTTTAGTCAAGCAGACAACTTCAACAATCTCGTCCTTGGAAAATATTTCATTATCCTTTTATCATTCTCAAAAATGCCTTTCGGATTTGGTGTTGATTAATTTACCATACGTTTAAAATGTTTGGTTGATAAATAATACGCATTTCTTTATATTGCTTGCGAATAACCTGTAAAATCCATATCATTCTTAATGAGTTTTTTATGCTTTTGTATAACTGGTCAACCGTGCCGTACACACAAAGGCTATCTTAAAATATTAGATGACATTGAATATTATGTACCTATCTTTAAACACACAACTTAGGTTGCATACATATTTTACAGAATTAATCATTTCCGAGATGCTAATGGTTAGTGCTCAACCTTTCCAAAATGACTCGTGCGTTTCCAAAGTGTTAGGTCATTTCTTTCTGATAGTCTTGCAACTGCTGGAATTTTAAAGCCAGTGCGTAGCGAAGCACTTAGAAATTTCAAATGTCGCTTCAGCTTCTTATAACTTCTTGCACCTAAAGCGGAATGTGTAAGAAAACACTTTTTACATTCGCTTACCTTAACTAAAATGAAGTAATAAATTTTTTGTATGTCTAGTTTGTGGAAAAGCAGGTAGAAAAATGCGACTTTAACAGCTTGAATTTCTAAATGTTGTATTAGATGAAAACAATGTTTGTTGATTACTTACTTATTTGTTTGTTTACAATAGAAGAACATACAGTGTAAATCACTTAATTTACCGTAAAAATCTAGAGGCTGGGACATACTGATTGGACGTTTTACATTAGTCTCAAATATGGGAATCTATTACATTTTTTGAGATTTAGCTTCATGTAAAGGATGAGAATGGGAGTTAATTGGTTCATCCTTAATTCCATGTTGAGTGAATAATTTTTATACGAATTATCTTTGAAATTTCATGTTGTGGAAGCTCATCTCCCTCACTCCCTGCCCCCCTCCCTCCCTCGCTCTCTCTCTCTCTCTCTCTCTCTCTCTCTCTCTCTCTCTCTCTCTCTCTCTCTCTCTCTCTCTCTCTCTCTCTCTCTCTCTCTCTCTCTCTCTCTCTCTCTCTCTCTCTCTCTCTACTGGTGACCAGTGCAAATTAAGATGAGTGTATAATTAAATTTATGTTTTGACCTGTATTTGTTTAAAACGAACAAATTTTCTTGAATCTAAACAAAACAAAATTTGTTAAATTTATAACTTGTACGTTACACAGTCAGATAGAAATTGGGATTAATGATGTTATTAGAACTAATTGACTGCATATAATTTATCGGCCTTCAAATAAACAGATGTTTAGATTGGAAAGCTCACATAAAGCATGCCTTACCTAAACTCAGCTCTGCCTGTTATGCTGTCGGATTATTGGTCAATGTGAGTTCTATTGATACATTTAAATTGGTGTATTAAGCTTACTTTAACTCTGTCATGGAATATGGAATATTATTTTGGGGCAACCCAATAAAATTAAAAAGTAAGAACATATTTCTTATGCAAAAAAGACGTTATAAGAATCATTATTAACACCCAGAGCAGACGCTGCTGCAAAGATATTTTTACAGGATTGAACATTTTAGCCCTTCCTTGTTACACATATTCTCTATCCCAAAACTCTTTTTATGCAATTGGGCTTCATTTATAACAAATAATGTAATTTATAGAATATACACTAGACAGAAGTGTAACATTCTTTATCCCAGTGCTGCACTTTCTTGCTCCCAGAAAGGTATGCATTATAAATCCTTCAAAATATTTGCTGCTCTAAAAATTGTGCTTTTAAAAATGCTGCTAGAGAGTACCTATCTCAAAATTATTTTTTTTTTGTAGAAGATTACCTAAACTGAGTAATTATCCTGACAATGCTTATTTAGCTTACCATGCCTTTCAAAAAGCAATTTAAGTCTATATATTGAAGATATTACAAAAATGATATCCACTGCAAATCCAATATAAAATTTTGAGACGTACTGGCAAAAGCCAAGTGAAAGTTGACTTAAAGAAGTATTAGACGCTGTATCATACATAATTTTTCCTGCCTTATTTTCCATATTGCTTTTCATATTGCCTGTATATAACGTTTGCTTATGTTAAATTTTCAAGCATATATGTTATTAAACTGTATACCTCAGGACATATTCAATGTTTACAGTCCTTTATGGCTACAAGTGAACCCACAATATGCAAATAAATCTAATCCATTCTAATCTACTCCCCATCGTTGTAGTACAAAAACCACTCCAGAAACTTTTCAGTGGTGTAAAGCGCCATTTTGGAAGGTAACTTTTTGTGTTGTTCAGATCCTTCTCAGACCACTAATGCTGACAATAAATGTTTGTATAGATGACGTCCAACATCTCACAGTACAGTGAAAATTGAACACTTGGTGAACGGAAATAATCAGTCTCAGAAGCGTACTCTTCGATTGGCTCAACCATTGCATATACACCGCAACAGTGTTCCTAGAATTTTAAAAATAGACTTAAAATTGTGCCTATATGAACTGCAGGTTTTACATGAATTGTAGCAACAAAATAATATTCACAGAATAACATTCTTTGATTGGTTATTCAACAGAGAGGATGAATGTGTGTCACATAATCACGACAGAAATTCTCAATTCTGCTTATGTGGTCATGTAAATAATTAAAGCTGCAGATTTTGGGCAGACAAAGCCCTGAACTATCCCATGAAGAACCCGTTTGGTGTGCCTACGTCACAGTGTGGTATGATGTGAACGTGAATGAAATGAATGAAATGATGCTCATAAGAGCCCGGGGTCCTTAGAACTTAGTTACCCGATATTTATCTTTCATAATAAGGGAAAACCCTGAAAAACCCTTAACCAGATAACTCTACCTGACCAAGATTCGAATCAGGAGCCCTTGAATGTGAATTAAACACGTTACCACCACAGTATAGAGGCAGGGGATAATCCTGAGGCTGCAACATGTTGCTTAACTTCTTCATTTCTGAAAGGAGACAGCTCGGTCTTAGAGACACATGGATGCAACAAGATAGCGCTACTAATCATACAGAATTAGTGCCAAAGAGAAGCCTTCGACGGCATTTCCCTGGATACCTCATTTTCAGATTCAGCGATATCCATTGGCGATGGAAGTGGCCGGGATGTAATCCCATTAAACTACTTCCTGTGGAGATACCTAAGAGAAAAGGTTTGCATGACAAGTTCCTATAAGATTGAGGAGGACAAAATATATGCGAAGGGAGATAAAAGCCATTTCAACCGTTACCTGCGCCACGTTCTGGAGAATGAGCCCAAGAATGTTCTCGCCAACCACCCAAAGGATGTGATGAAAATGAAAACATAGTGTTGAACTCCTATATTGTGGTAATGTGTTACACTTAGTATTTGAGAAATGTTTTGTCGTTGCCTATGAATGCACATTATAAATGTGTCCCATTAATATGGCGCAACATGCCTTGTATATCTTCATTTAGTTGGCCCCGTTTCACGTCCTCTTAGGCTATGAAACCATCTTTCCATATCTTCCAAAAAGTATAATGTATCGAATATATGACATCACAGAACTGAAGTAAACCAAAACGATCCGCCTTTGGCTACAATAAGCATGCACAGCGTGCAGTATTTCATATGTGAAATGAAACGACACTTGCTTTACTATGAGCTCATGTTGCTAAAAACCACTTGCCAAGAGTATACTTAATCAAGTTTTCATTTGAACATTCTAGCCCCAGACATCTGTTTACTTCTCTCTTAATAGAACTCCTACATGTCTCTCTCGATCTATAAATATTTGAAATGCCTCTTTAGTCTCAAATATAGTTCCCAAATTGTTCTCTCTTCTAATGGAACATAATGCTACGGCGCAGACCCTTATTCCTTTCAAATTTGTAGTAATTTATTCCCTTCCTCTCGGTTCGCGCTAAAGGCAAGGGATGAATGCAGTTATGTACATTAAATAATAACTTCTTAGGGGAACGTTAAATCACCGGCTTTGGAAAGCCTGCAGCAATTGCTTGGCACTAATAAGACAAAAGAGGGACAAAGTCTTGACGGAGGTAACATACTCTCTGCCTCGCCAGGAGGTGTGGAGTTGAATATATTAATGCATATTCTTGCCAAATTAGACAACGCTTAAACAGCTTGTTTTTCTTTGAAAGAGTTAAGATGGCAGTTGTCAGTCCGGTCGCTTTTGTCATTAGCAACAGGAAAAGAGACTGTCGGCACTTAAGTCCTCTCTCCACTCTCAGACTACTAATGAGAATTTGTCCTTAAGGCAAATATCTGGTTCTGTGTAAGAGCAAAGAATGCTTAGTCATCCAACTCGTCTTGCTAAGGACAGAAACGTTTTCTTCAATAATTTTTTGTTGCTGATTATAAATGTATTACTTCAGCACAGTACAGGGAGTTTTCCGGCAAGGCCTCCATGTACATAAATTACTCAATTACATACATTCCAAGCAGTTTAGCTGGCATTTTTATCAAAATATTTCTCAACATAATCAAAAGAAGCAAAACTTCATGACACTATACACCTAGCTGTTCAGTAAACTAATTCCTTCAAAAAGTTGAAAATACAATTGTAGGTATATAATATACTTCCCTTATTAAAAGATTAAACTTCTAAATGTTGCATATTATTACTTAGTTCCTTAGTGACAAATACCCAACTTTTCTGTAACATTAAGTGCTTCTTCCTGAAAAAATAATAATCTATGTAACAATTATGATTTTATAAATCATCAGCTCCATATTAATTTATTGCAAACATAAATCCGAATTTATGCTTTATATCAAGGGCAAACTCTCTATATCTCTTCATTCACGTTGAATTATATTGAAAAATAAGGGCATATTAAAAATGAATTACGAGCAGCAGTTCACACTAGCAAAAATATAATATCATCAGTTTGTGGCACAAATAAACTTTAAGATTTCACGCGTTTACAAACGTGCATCTATAAGTCTGAATGGATAAAAGTGAAACAGCAATTTAATCCTTTTTGTATAATTTTAAGTACTTCACCAATGTATATTTTTAAAACGTTATTCTTTTTCCAAAACTTGTCGAAAACACTGTATGTAGTACTCTTAACTTATGGAAAGTTATTGTCACAGCAGTGACCATTATTAACTGGGAATGAATAGCATCAATAGATAGGATGATAATTACATGCAAATCACTCCTTAAGTTTAGTGAATAAGAGTGGGTTACTAGACATCGGTCCGAAAATGCCGTGTTTCTCTACTAAACATCATTTTCTACAGCTTTAACGTTATTCAATATGAGAAACACATAGAAATGCAGGATACATTAGGGAGAAGTAAATTTCATATCTCATTGTAACCAGTCTTACAAAAACTTTTAGTACGCATACATGTATAAATTCACTGACGTTGTCGCAATTAATATCTAATCCATTCAGGAGAATTTCAGTATCTCGCGGGTTTCTTAAGCACGTTCTCCAAGAAATCCATCTACCATCGGAAAAGAGCTTTAAAATATATACCAAATAAAAATATAATGACTGGGTATGGAGAGCTTCGATTTCAAGCAATTGGTCGACGTTCATAAATTTGTCTATCACATAAATATGTTTTTGGAAACCTACAAACATTAGATAAGAGTCATATTAGGAGCACAATAACGCATTGAGTATTTATTTCACAGTTTTGGTAATACTAGTAGTACTACCACATGTTCTATTTGGACAACTAAGCTTCTCTCCAAGAACTTTTTAATAGGTTTGTCCTGATTGCTAGTAGATGGAGGCCCAAGGGAAAACATCTCATCAATACCTGCCCAAACTTTGAGAATGTATGTTAATGCGACGCAAGAATTGTTCCATTCTTCTCTCTAGGATTTCTTATGTTACGTGCAACAGAAAAGAAACATACAAAACAAACTTTACATCCGATCGGAAGAAGACCTGTGGAGAATTCAGACGTAGAATGATAAAGAGCAAAAGTCAGAGCTTCTTTAGGCATATGCGAGTGCTTTTATGTTGAGATGCTGATTTCGTAAAAAAATTATGTCTCCGGAGATTCCAAAACGAAACAATCTGAGGAAGTTAAATATTTAATGCGGGTAAATGCAAAATTAGTTTTATAGTTAGCAATAAAAGTATGTAATAGCAATGCTTTCACTTTTTTATTAAACATGTGCTTTATTTCTGTGTTGCAGGTAAGCACGTCAACATATTCGTATCCAACATTAGCCCCATGTAGAGAGCTGTGTGGAGTCTTCTTTAAGGTACTGTACATATTTGTAATGTATCATAATCTGAACGTGTACATTTTCCTAAACCTTGAGTATCTACCATGTGAATGACAAAATCTTTGCAGCCGACATATATTTTCAAGATAATTTATTCGGATATCTGTTTTAATGAGAGATTTTTTATGCTAGAATATGATAGTATAAACGTAAACTTTAATCTTTGTTTACATATTTTGGCATTCAATTGCCAATGCAGATGACGAATAATGAAATGAAATGTGTAGGGTTTAACGCCCGCTTTTACTACATACGGCACCGCAGGCAGTGACACTGATGATGCATGAGATGAAGATGGAGCACCGGTGGAATGAGATGGCGGGGGAAACCGGAGGTCCCGGAGAAAACCCACCCTAACGCCGTGTTGTCCACTACAAATCTCACTTTGCGGGATCGAACCCGGGCCGCCTTGGTGAGAGCCAAGCGGTCTAACCACTGAGCCACGGCGTGGCCACGAATAATAAATCAAGCAATCGGTCAAACAGTCAAATGAATGTGGAGGTGCATTAAGGAACAGGGTACCGATTTTAAAGTCTGAAGCAGAACGCCTTAAGCCTCGGTTTGATTTTTACTAGTTAAAATCAAACCAATTCAATCCTAAGATCTGTCTAAGTCACAACAAATGATTTCTTAATATTTCCAAGAATACTATAAGTTCCTTTGTAATTCCGTATACATAGACCATCTGAAATTCACAACTTCAATTCTTCCATTTTAAGAACGAACAGATGCTACCACATGGCGAAGCAGTCAAAACAAACTAAAGCTTTGTGAAAGTTGAATTGAAATTTCTTGAATTTATAAAAGCTCAGTTGAACACCATAAATAATAACCTTCAAATAATTAATCAAATTTCAAAGGCCTAAATTTGGCATTCTGAATATGTCATAGATACCTAGGGGAAAATACAGATCACTTACACAAAAAATGAGTCTTTACTAATTACCGTATTGATTTTCAGTTAACGTTTGATTGCTTTAACTACCCTTAGCTCTGAAAATGTCTGAAATGGTGTGAAGATTATCCTTAACAAAATTAATTAGAAAAGTTTTTCCTTTTAAGTTATTTCGCCTGCCAGCCACACAGATTAACGGCGCTTGTTAACGTCATGTACCTTGTTCTAGTCTCTAGGCAAAGTAAAATAACCTGTCTGACAAGCACTATTGGGTGTGAAATTATCGAAGAATTAATTATGCTGCTGCTTTTGCTAAGAAAATGTTTTAGAATTTCTTATGTGCTTAAAGTTAAAAGTAATTCAGGTTCAGATATCCCGAAAAAATATAATAGAAGGCCTATATGAGTTCTATGAACTCCAACATTATATTATTATAATATTTGTCGTAATGAGTAAAATTGGAGTTTTCTGTTCTATGATATATATCCTTTATTAGAGGTACATTGTGTTCTAATATATTTTTGAAAATGGTAGTGCATCTGCCATTTTTACTCTAAATTCTGCAGCAATTCCAAAAAAGTAATAAATCTGAAAATTTATAAGTCCTCTACTCTTTGGAATATAGCAGTAAGTATTAGCTCTTCTTTTATAGCAAGCTTTACTCTGTAAACTGGTACTAATTCTGAATATACAAATTGGCCGCAGTAAAAAAAAATGCTTTTCTTTAAATATGGGAGAGTTTTTCTTCTATTTTCACTTTGAACAGCGTCTCTTTCTGAAATAAATGATGGTTATATCAGAAAGTATTACAAATACTTACATCAAATCAGATGTTAAAAGGATACCTCAACTGTATTGCCGCTCTTCTTTGGAATCATTCTATCTGAATCGTTCTGAAACTGAAACGCTATACTCAAGTCTTTTAGTAATAAATTCAACCATTTTAAATGACAACATAACACGTACATATATGTATATCCAGAAACAAAACATTTTAAACCTGGGGTCTTTGCTTCCAGTTTGGTCCATGGTATCCAACGTCAGAAATATGGATCACAGACTCATTATGCACTGTATTTAATGTATGTAGAATATTTAACGTATATTTACTTATTGATTCAGACTATCGCATTAAGAATATGAGGAACATATTGTAAGTGTCGTGAAGTGGGTAAGATAAGTCTTCACATGAAGAGCATATAGGATTTGAAAGAAGCGATAGTAAGCTCTCAGATAATTCGAGACTTGATGTTTCCCTTTCTTTGTGAAATTGTGACCAATGTGTTATTTCGACGCATTCCCTATAGTTTAGGGTGTGTCTCAGTGGTGATCTCTAGTATTCTGAAGCCGTTGGATAAGGTGTACCCAACAGAATTCCCAAGAGAGCCCGCCTCGGTAGCGTAGATGGTAGCGTGTCTGCCTCATGTTCAAGAGGTCCCGAGTTCGAATCTCGGTCAGGGTGAGTTACTTGGATATGGCTTTTTCCAGGGCTTTGCCTTATCCTGAACGACGAAATTCAGGTAATTCTAAGCTCCATGGACCCCGGGCTAATTTGAACATCATTTCACCCATTTCATTCATCCTCCGATATGACGTTGGAGGAAGTAAATTACAAAGAAACAAACAAAACAAAAAAACCTTCCCAAGAGAACGCCAGCTCAAGTCTGCACTATTGAGATAGTAAAGTTTGCCACTCGGACGCTGCTACTCTAGCTTTGCAAAAAGCAATTTGTGGCGTCTTGGCTCATGCATAAGGGGGGGCAAGAAACGGTAGCGCACGACGGTAAACAGATTGCATACTTGAAGGCGCATAATTCGGCCCCTGGCATTCAAGAGGCCTTTGTCTTTATTTCAAGTCCCCTCTCCATATTTCTAGCTTAGCCCTGGAGCGCTCATCCTGGATGTCACGTGTTATTTCCGCGACATTTGTCAAAGCAGTTCGGTTATTCTGGTGTATAGTTTCCTGCTAAGATTCACCCCGACGGAACGGAGGAATCCCTAAGGTGAACCAATCTCGCACTTCACCGCTTTTTACCTCTAATTGCCAAGCTTGACTGCGTTCGAGAACCAAACCCGATACACACCATACACGTGATAGGAAAATTCCACAATGGTTATAGTTTAGTGGCTTCAAATTTATAAACTTCCTAAATTTCACTCTGGGTCATTGTGACGTCACTTAATAAGAACCTGTGCAGCCACATCACTGAAGTTTACAAAAACTTCTGAGTGCATTAATTAATTGACTTGAAAATAATATTTATTTTCTCCCGAAATATATTTCCAGATTTATTGTGGAGTTATATAAACACTAATTTCGTAGTAGAGCAACAAACAAAAGTTTCTTCAAAACAGCAGCACAGTAAGTATGCCAATTGATATAAAAACAAAACAGTTGTTGCTCTATCAGTGCTATTATTTCCACAATCATTAAGTATTTTTAAAAACTTGATATTCATATTAAATGAACTATATAATACAAAGAAATGTTGAGCTACTTTCTTGCAAAAATTGTTGTTCTGCGTAATGAGCCAAGATTGCACGTTAATGCCAATAACAGAAAGTATCAGAAAGTGTTTGGAATCCATTAGTAAGGCACCTGCGTCCGAGTATGTATGCTTTTACAATTTCTTCTTAATTACTGTTACTTATTATTGTTTCAAATGGCAATAACTAAGATGATCTGTTAAGATTTGTTAAGCTTTCCTTTGCCTTAACACAGCCTACATATATATTTGATACCTAGGCTCAAATCCGGCAAAGAGCGATATATGATTTCGAGTTTAAAAATCCTTAGCATGGCTTTTCTTGAAGGGGAGTAAAGCTGGTGATCTCCTGTCGTAGAACCACTGGTTTCATTATTGTGCACTGAAAGGAAGTCTTTATTGATTTTATTCGAGTTACACTAAAAATTGTGATTGTATATGTTTTCCTTATGTAGTATGTAACATCGGCGTCCGCACACGCCAACCCTCACGCTTAAAGAGCAGACTACCACAGGACCTGCTTCTGAGTTGTACATCTGATTCCAGTGATTCTAGTACTTGATGTGTGTCTTACATCTCCAATATTGACTTTATTTCTCAGAGTGTATTGTTGGAGTTCTAACTTAATGTAGTTAGGGGCGGCCTGTTAGCCTACCCCGGAGTGGTATTGTTCTTCAATTTATTGTTCTCTAACCTTCTTTTCACTCTGATCTGTAAAGCATTGTCCTGCTGATCGATCAATAAAAATTATAAAAGAAATATGTTGTATGTATACCTGGCGGAGTACTAACATGTACGCCGTTTGTAAATTTGACCATATGAGTTCTATCAGTTTCACCACCACTGACCGACACTGGTGACCGAGGTCGTTAAAACATTAACTGTAGAACCTGAGATCTGCTGTTAAAGTTCCGCTTCTTGGCTTAGGTTTGTTCCCCAGTTTCTCATTTTTCATACTAGCAACTACCGGTAGTACGCTAAGCATAAGCCTGGGACGCTTTCTTTCCAAATTTCCTTTCCCAGTTGCAATTTAATTTAACTATCACCAATGCTCCCCCTTGTGCTACCGTACATGGGCGTTAAACACTGATAAAGAAGATTACATACGTTTCTTAAAATTGCACTAACGGTTGCGATAATGATTGTTCATTTAATTCAACTGCGTACTCCATTTAGAATAGGACTTCTACTGCAAAGTACTCTACCACTACCAGATTCTCTTCTCCTCCTTGCATTCACATTATATATAAGCAAGGTAAATTTAATTAGGCAATGCATTATAAAATGGATATAAATAGCAAAATAATTGTGTAAATCACTATTGTGTCAATATTTGAATTAAATCCCCCACAAAAAAGAACAAAATCTGTGGCTAATAGGGAAGAAACCAAATAGAACCACAAGAAATGAAAACAAAACAATTGCTCGCACAGATATGGACGTAGTCCACAGTGAAAAGAATGTTCGTTGATTATCAACCACCTTCCTTTAGAGAAGGTGTGTTCCCTTGTAAGAGGTATTTTGATAGTTTGACTAAATATATTAACATAACCCTTATATACGCAAAAATATAAAAAATAAGTTGAACCATTTCTAAAATATAGTATTTTCAGAACCGATTAATTGGATGTCCATGATCTGTGTGAATGTTAGCCATGTGTAAATGAAGATAGAGCATGCAATAATATGGCAAAGTCTCCCTTATAGGAAATTAAACATACTACTTCATATTCAGACACTTTCCGACCTTCACTCAACCTCTTTCAGTTCCCCAACTCTTCCTTGACTCTATGAATAAAATCAACATTTCTAACAGCCTTCTGCTCAGAGGAAGGTTCTTCATGTCATATAAGCTGAAATATTTCGTTTCATATGACATAAATATGGGTGATGAGGTATTATAACAAGATCTGGATTTTTCGGCGTTTCAAATATTACAGCCAGTATTAAACTATTTTTATATCATTTTCCGTATTTTATACGAAAACTTAGATTGAAACCAAGCCAGTGATAATTATATCTCCGTGGTTAAAATATAAAATATGTTTGCTCCTTTCCGCGAAGTCGTTTAAACAATATCAGTCTATTTAATTAAATCAGCTATATTACTACGTTTTAAACATATTTTTGACACTTACATCAGACAGCAATCTCACAAAGCAACATTCTACTTGCCCAGTTTCCTTAAGCTTTATCTGCAGTTCCTTTTATCCATGGTACCAGAA
Organism: Mantis religiosa; assembly: GCA_030765055.1. NCBI lineage: Eukaryota > Metazoa > Arthropoda > Insecta > Mantodea > Mantidae > Mantis > Mantis religiosa. The sequence continues at coordinate 82,457,208 of CM060948.1, forward strand.
AATGAAAAAGGTTAAGAAATACACAGATAATGCATAATCAGTAATTGTGCAAAGTATCACAAATATTGCAATATCAAATATCATCAATTTTAAATTCACAACTCGTAAATTTTCAAAAATATCTAAATACTATGCAGATCATTCACTCCCACTGCTATCTAACTATTAAAGGTTTTTGTGAACCTATATGTTTATTTTAAATTTTGCAAGCATAAGCAAGCATCTCGGCCGGGTTTGATCCCACCCATGGGGTGCGGATTTTAAGTCCTGGTTATGGGATCGGTGCCCACTCAGCATCGTGAGGAAAGTGAGGAGCTTACGTTAGGTAAGCGGCCCTGGTCAGGAAAACCGGCGTTCCGGCTGGGGGATGCCGAGATGCTGACCACATCTCCCCCCGTATCGGTTGGATAATCGCCCATCTCTGCCTTGCATAAGTGGGCGTGGGGCCGGCAGTTGGGTTAGTAGGCCTTGGCCCTCTTAGAGCTGACGCTCCAAGGTTTATTTATTTAAGCAAGCACCTGCACGTGTGACTAGCTTCTGTTGTTATAGGATGTTTTGCTGTTTACTTATCTTTAAATATAGCATTGGATTATAGTATATTATGCGTTGCATCATATCTTAAGTTGTGTCCAGACACACTGAGGAACATAAGGGTATTTTCCTCTCACTGCTGTGCCGGCAGGTACTGGCCGCGCACTTCACACCTAAGGCTGGTTAAACTGATATATGTTGGTTTGGGCCTACAACACTTACAGGCATAACAGAGGTCCAGGTTACGGGAATGGCAGACAACGAACTGACTTACAGTTGCCCCATTTAACAATTCAAACTTTAATTCAATACTGTAAAATTTTACAAATAACTGAATATTCTACAAAATGTGTTCCCTTAAAGCAACACAGGAAAATAAAAAAGCATCACAATCATTAACAGAGCTACTCTTGAAAACACAAACAATTTTGCTGAAACAAGAAAATAACCAAGTTAACTAGGGCCCCGGAAAGCATTTAACTTTAAGAGAGACACAAGCAAGCAGTCACGCCCATAAGGCCAGAACTTGAAAACACAATAACTTCTGGTCCCGGAACTGACAGAATTCAGCCCAGTTAAAACCCTAACAAAGTTCCAGAAAAGGCGATCAGAAAGACTAAGATAAAATTATTAAAGTCACCAGACGAGACTGGAGCACTTACCCAAGAGCTTAATTCGTCCGACACTAGACACGGACTGTCTTTCCGACTCGAAGCAGTACCATTAGGAAGGCATTTGGAAACCCGCAGCGCTCAAAGAGAGAAGCGGCGGGAATCTGAAGTGATCACACGAGTAAACAGCCTCGAATCGGCAAGATTAGGAAAAGAGTGCCAGAAAAAAATGGCATAATGCAATAGATACAAAAATAGTAAGCATAATAAAATACGGTCGTCAACAAAGTAGTAGATAATCCTAGTTAAAGACACAACTAATGGTATTAGTTTTACTATATTCGGCACCACTGATGATATAAGAAGTATAAGTATAATTAGGAAAGTAAATTTCTGATGGAAACATTTTGGGCCTAAGTTTACGGTGTCTCCCCAGCCAGCTATAAGAACTAAGGACCATGAGGAACTCGTACACCTCTGTTGTTGAAACACGCGGCAACAGACTGTGTAAACCACCATGGAATTCAATATGATTATTACGTATAGATAAATTCTGTTTTACCAATGCACAGAATTTAATTGCAGATTATTTCACCTATAACGACAGAAATTAAATAAAAAATCTAATTTTCCCATCGAGTCGCACTCAATTATGTCTGCACTTCACCAAACTATTTTACATTTAAGTAACAAACGTTTCAGAAATTTTCAACGATTCACTTCCAATACACTCGGCTATAGAAAATTAGGGGTCTTAAATTTGAATTTGATGTCCTAAATGTATTAATTTAGCGTCTCTTTTATTCTTTGCTTTTAGTTCATATTTTGAACATTGCAGAACAGGCGATTTTAAAATGGAACTAAAGCTTGTTATATACCTATGTAAAACACCTCAAAGAAGGATCTCAAAAATGTTTGTCTTAAATTCGTTTCCGTATCAAGCTTCAAAAATATAAAACACTTAAGACTGAAACTTGAGAATACATTTCTAAGCAACCATACCAAACATTGTAAAAGAAGTGGAAGTTACACGGACCACTGCTGGGTTAAATTCAACTTAACATATTTCATATGATGAATGCTTATGCATTTTTTCTCCGATTAGGAGGTTTGATCAATATCCACAAATTCTGAATGTGTGACGTTGTAGAAGCTCCTATAAGCTGCAACGGAGAAACTGCAGGTAACTAGTACGGCGGAAAGGGAAAGGCTGGCTTTAGAATCAAGTATTGACAAATTACTCCGTCCAGTGCTTTTGTCTCTGTAGTGCGTTTGTTATCAGGAACAGCAATTTTCAAGCACTTGGCTTCAAGTTAGTTACACTCAAGCTATCATAAACACATGGAACACAACAAGCAACAGCGACCATTAGTCACTGACGGCAAGTAAATCTGGTGTCTGAAAACTCTAAATAGGCACTAAGGTGGGTTTGATTTATAATCTAGACGTCACATAGTAAACTCCGGTAAGAGTTCAACTTATTTTCCTTTCGTCCTGGCTTTAAGTGCTTGGAAATTCCTATGCCTGGTTGTCATCGACTTCGTCTTTCTCGTTGCTACAACTGTTTTAACTACTCAGCAATCTCTTTCTCAGCCCACCTCGGTAGCGTAGATGGTAGCGTGTCTGCCTCACGTTCAAGAGGTCCCAAGTTCGTATCTCGGTAAGGGTGAGTTAGCTGGATCAGGTTTTTTCCGAAGTTTTCCCTTACCCTAAAAGACGAATGTCGGGTAGCTCTATGCTCCATGGAACCTGGGCTCATTTGAGCATCATTTCACCCATTTCATTCATCGTTGGATATGACTTAAAGTTGGAGGACGTAATTTGCACAAGAAAGCCCTCTTTCTCAGTGCTATGGATCCAGAGAGCAACATAACATAACAACATTGTGCATTCAGTTTGTTAAAATTTATTTAAAAGAAACAACTACAATAATTGGTGTTTTAAACGCCACTTACTGGTGCCTTTATGGCCACATTTAAGGTTTTATATTGAAGGGGATTCCACAAAGAAAAAGAATCTCTCATCAGTTTTAACGAAAGCTTTTATGGCAATCTTAATTTTCAGGATGTCTAATTATTAAACAATTTTTTTTTAAATGGCGAATTCATTGAAAAACCGAATTGAAACATCTTTTTACATGTTCGGTAGTATTCTTTTTCTTTTTCTATTTGTATAAATTTTTGAACTATCTAATATTATCGTGTTTACATATTTTCTAATCAAATTTAGATCAGTACCCCTACCGCCATACAAATGTAAATATATACTCATCTCTTAGCATTTTATCTAAAGTAATGAATGTTTTGAAAGGCACATATACCATCTAAACCCCATTCCTACGATAGATACTCGTATACAGCCGGACGATCTCTCTTAGTAAGACGAAAGCTGTCGATCGATATTGTAAGCGCCATTAGAGAAGTAGATCGTCCTGCTGCACATTTAAAGCAGAGATGCTGTCAGGGTTTGGACCACAAGTCTGATTCTTCAAAATCATTTAATTTAGGCAACCCAACTAACTTACAAGGAAACACTCCTCTTGTTGTAAATATAACTTTGTTCGGATTGCAAATGCAAAAGTAACTGAAGGTTATTTAATCCCGTTTTGAGGGTTTGTCTTTGTACTCGACGCGTTAAGTCACTCGTCAGAGACCTTTCTGGTATCATGATGTTTCGCAATTTTTATATTCCTTCCGTACACCAAACGCAAGTTCCTGGTCGTGATCACCATTTATCTGAAGCATACTCTTCAATAAACTTGGAAAATGGTATATAATAAAATTATTAAATAAACATATAAGTGGAATATATTGGCCACTTGACATATCGAGTTGGGTTTAACTCGTGAATTATGATAACAATAAGACATATTCAGATATACATGGAAAGAGAAGCCTACCTCATAGAAGATTATTATACAAACAGAACCTGAGGTAGTGCCGTATTCAATGATAAGATTAACAACCACGCACATTTGATAACTTTTGATTAAAGTTATTAATTTATTAGCCTCTAAGTAATTTCTGCGCCCCATTTGGTATTATGTAACATTGCAAAAATAGCACTAATCAATGTTAGTTTTACTGGCTGAAAACGCATGTATCCTTAGTGTCCCTTGATCTGAAAGGGTAACATTGACCATCTCCTTAGCCAGAACTTTGCAGAATGAAACGCTTCTGAAACGATAAGAAAAATGCACCATTAACTGTAGAGTTATCATATCGTATTCAGCGTGTTATTGTTCTATAACAAAAAATAAATAAAATTTGACGTTTTATAGCGAAAATTTGATATTAAATTCAGTTCATAACTTATTTATACAACGTGACAGGATTGATATGTATGGCAATAAAATAAACGAGAACCATTACTCAGAGGGGAGCAACCCTCTGTGGTTGTAGCTTGACAAATGTGACTCACGTTATTATGGAGCCAGCCCTCAGGAATATTGAATTAACAACGACCTCCTGAGGAACACAATTGTAACTTTTAATGGTTCCAAGAAGCTTCACGCATCCGTAAGGCTAAATTGACTATAGAATCGATACCTGTCATTGTTACTACTTAAAGTGCACTATATATTGCATGAGACTTTCTTCGTGGTCTCCACATTTTCTGTATTTATGATCTTGTAGGCAGCTACCGTATAATCATACACTGTGTATTTGTTATATACCCATAATGAATAGGTTCATCACATTAAATTAAACCCTATCGTACTTCGTGGTCTAAAGCCAACATACTATCTTCTGGTTCCCGCGATCGCGGGTTGAATCCCGGCGAAGGATAATGGCTTGGTGTGTATATGTGTAAAAGTCCATGCAATCCATGATTGCCTTTGTCAAGAAAGTGAATCTGGTGGCCCCTGGTCGTAGATTTATGGTACGTAAAAGAACCTCGAGTCTGATATAGAGATCTCGGAGTTAAATTTGTAAGGCGTACGGCATTAGAAGGCATATAAGGCGGAACCTAGAGCTATTGTCTCATCATAGGCGTGCAGCGCTGCCTAGTTCGGAACGCACAGCACAATCGTGAGCAACAGAGATTTCTCTTTTTCATGCACCCAAAATTACTACTGGAAATTTGATATTATTATATGCTTTGGCATATGTGGCAAGAACTTTTGAGACAACCTGTACAAATGCCATTTGTCTACGACGTATGGTTCTCGAGTTCGTTTGGAGAATAAACACCTGATTCTCCTGTTTATGGTTATGATCTGCCTTAATTTCAAATCTTGCGCGTGTGTTATTCCTTTTCATTGCGCAGTACTGCGTAAGACGTCACGAAGTGTCGTTAGGAACTGCATATATTTAATTCATAAATTAACTGGCCACGGAGCACTGCAGTCCAGGAGTGCACGCGTATTCTTTGAAGTTCTGTTCAAGACAAGTGCGTAACCCAAATTGAGCGTAAGGCACTTTGTGTAACTGAGACAATAAGCAGAAAAAGTTTTGTGAACTGTTAACAATGTCACTTTCAAGGCCCGGTAATAATGGCACAGTTACAAAGGGTAAAGTATTCCGCTCCTAGGCCAGGAATATACTTTTAAAGTGTACAGCTTTTTTAAGGAATTGTCATCGGAGAAAGTGCGTGATCAGATCGAGTTTTCATAAAGCCAGGAACTCACACTCAGATCGTGCAATATGAGGGAGCATACTGTCTCGCGTATTGTGAAACATGGCAAAACTCCTAGCACAGAAATTGGTGAAACTTTATTTTATTTAAGCTAGCAACTTCTCTATAATAAGTCGTTTTCAGAAATCCAGCTACGTTATTTTCAGTAAATGAGAATGTTAATATTGAATGTTTTAGTTTATAATGCTATCATAATTATCCTTTGCTGTGTAAGTTTACGTTCGGACAACTTGTCAGACGACAATTCCTCGTTCTCTCTCCCTATCTTCCGCTCTCTGTGGCATCAGTTGGCAACAGGGCAGCCACCGTGTGTGCGCATTGGTTCAGTTCACATGCCTTCTAAAACCGTACACCATATAATAATCTATAACGTCCAATACATCATAGGACGCTAAGAACCATAGCAGTTAATGTGCGTACATAACTAAACACTCAATTCATTTACTTGCATTGAATGAAATGGCTCCACGGTAACCTTTGAGGCTCGAAATCGGGAGATCCTGGGTTCGATTCCTGTTGAACGCCCACATTGACTTAGGGTTTTTCGTAGTTTTCCATTGTCCGTAGTCAAATCCTGGATAAGTTTCTCATTTGCCATTATCTTCTTTCTGTCATTTCCCTTTCATTCCATTTCCTTGTAGACTTTCAAGCGTGGTTCTAGGTTTCGTGATGGAAGGACCCGAAAGATGGCCCGAATTCTTGCTCAAAAGAAAAAGTATTCCCCATTGATATTAGATGGCATTAAATGAATCGTCCATCAGCAGCACTCTGGGCTGCTCCAGTAGTGGGAGGAATCTTCGAGCCAGGAACTTTTGGGATCGAGAACTTTTGGATAACTCGAGAACCACACGTCGTAGAAAATTGGTATTTGTACAGGTTGTCTCAAACGTTTTTTTTTTTTTTTTTTTTTTTTTTTTTTGTAATTTCCGCCCTCCAACGTTAAGTCACATCGGACGATGAATGGGTGAAATGGTGCTCAAATGAGTCCAGGGTCCACAGAGCTTACAGTTAACCAACATTCGTGTTTCAGGATAAGGGAAAAGCCCGGAAAAATCTTATCCAGGTAACTCACCCTGACCGAAATTCCAACTCGGGACCTCTTGAACGTGAGGCAGACACGCTACCATCTACGCTACCGAGACGGGCGTATTACCATTGGCGCCAAAATAAGTCACACTAGTGAACATCACTTTGGTGTTGATTTGCAATGAAAAGCCATACACGGGCACAGATTACAGCCGATTCACTTAAGAAATAACGTACACACTTATAATTTTTTATCATTAAATAAAATATTAAATGGAAACCTGGAATTTCACAAGTAAGCATAATGGGACAAGGGATGGTGTCCCATATTGTGAATTTGTATAATTATGAGGATCTTAAATTGTAAAATAAACTTGATCTTTATTTTTATAAGATAGACATGCATAAGTTTATTGCCATAATCTAAGTACATCTTGAAAGAAATTGTTTCATTGTGCATTTCGTTGTTGTAATTTAGGAGTCAGAGAAGGTTGAAGTGATAATGACACCATGAAAAAGGAACCCTGTATAAGGGCTTTTAAATATCATACTCTTTTTATGACCACAAGAAACGAAGATATAGTTATTTACCACCAATGGTATGAAGAATTTAAAATTCAAATAAATAAGACTAAATATATGACAAGGAGAATTCTTGACTTCGAACGCTCTAAACCGCATGAAAATGTGTTTAGAACCACAAACAGCCATTAAAACAATAGGTGGTCTGTATCACTACCATTGAAAACTTCCCACTTGTCTACTGGCACCAATATAATCTCCGTATCAGAAGGGTTGCTAATTTTGTAAGACTGCAGTGTGCTGAACCACAAATGAAGATACATGATCATTATTTCATAATCAAACTTCACTCTGTAATTTACAATCAATTTGCTGCATCAAAGTATAAGGCTATTTTGAAGTATGCTTCGTGAAATGCACAATATGTCACTGACATATCCGTATCATCATTTGCAAATGTGGTAAGTGTGGCTTTTCATATTGGACTGCGTGAATGCAAAAGTGATAATGCGACTTTAGTGAAGTGTGAACATTGTTCTCTTACTCCTGGTTTTAATCACTTCATCGAAACCCTACGTCTGCACTTTGAGGTCTAATATAATCACTATCAGTTGTGTAGTATATGTTTGTTTTGCTCTATTAGAAGTACTTTAAGCAGAGGGCCTTTAACACAGTTTATTGAAAATATAATTACGCTCTGACATCATTAAAGTACTTATAATTTCCCTCCTGCGATATTAATGCCTTGTTTCTTTGTTTCTCTTTATTATGACTCACTGAAGCAGAATGCAACGTTTTGCATGGAAATAACACGGACCACTGTTTTGTTTATGATCGATAGCTGTTCTAAAATGTTTTCATGCGGTTCCGAGCTTTCAATGTCAGAGGTGTCCCTTGTCAGATGTTTTAATACTATAAAATGATATAAATGGCATGCTTCAGTGAGAACTAGATTTCTTTGTGGCAATTACTTGACTTCTCTTACAGTTTGCGCTTTATGTAAAGAACACGAACATTGTTCTTTCAAAGATAACTTCACACGCTGGTTGCTGAAAGTTCAATACTCAATTTCATTTACCCTGTGAACACCTTTATGAAAATTGTTACGGCCATTTGTGAAAGAATAAATGAGGTATAGGTACGATTTCCACGTAAATTATTTTTTTTTGGGGGGGTGAGATCGGAATATTTTTTAAATGCACGTCCTCCAACGTCAAGTCATATCTGACGTTGAGTGAAATGGTTGAAATGATGGCCAAATGAGCCCAGGGTCCATAGAGCTTAGAGTAACCCGATATTATTCTTTAAGGATAAGGGAAAATCCCGGAAAAACCTTATCCAGGTAACTCACCCTGACCGAGATTCGAACTCGGGGCCTCTTGAACGTAAGGCAGACATGCTACCATCTACGCTACCGAGTCGGGCGGGATCGGTGAAGTGTGTGTGGGAGAGAGGGGGAGAGGGAGAATGAGCGAGAGAGATTCTAAACTTGAATACTAGTTGGGCATTTGTTCGACATTTAATTTTTGAGTGATTCTGTTCACATGCTCACTTGAAGCCTTTTTGTAATAATATTTTTTGATTTAGGTAGCTCAGAAATTTTATATCTGATGAACCTTTATTTTAACTTTTATTTCTGTATGAAATTCAATACTCTTTCCTTTCTATAGATAAATGCTTGTGAAAGTTTGCATAATCCATAGCATATTCAAGATATTTTGGTATTTATGTAAATCCATCGTCTGTCAAGCATAATGCATTCGATTCGACGGCTTAATGTCTGTGAGTGCTCTATTTTCCCCTTCCTTGAATAACTTACACATGATTTGTCCTTAGCACTCTGAATAATATTTGGTTCTTAAAAGAAATGAATTTATTGAGATCTTTTGTGTCAAAATGTTAAAAACGGTTCCATCTGAATTTATATCACTTCTGTTTTTCTAACACTCTTTCAGCATGAAGGTCCGATGTTAACTCAGGAGGCATTACTTTTCGTAAAATTATGTTTCAGCACTTTCACTTAAAGTTTGTACGTATATCTCGTATGTTGATTTAATTAAGAAAACACTGTAGATGGTATTTAGGCACAATTATGTTAATTAGGCAGGTTGAAGTCAATTTAGAGTACATTCTACACGTTTGCGTGGATAAAAATTCTATTTCCGCGATATGAGAATTGGTCAAGCTAACTCCTATGCTACTGATGGCCAGTGGTCACACGATCTTCTATTAGTACTGTGTTTAATAATAATTCAACGTAGTAGTCCAATCCTTGGGACATATTTTTACACTTCTAAGGTAATAAAACAATGTGGTTATTTCTCCAGTATCTTCCTTAAGAATTCTTTACGATGAAACCCACAATAAGTTATATTTTGATACTGAAGCAAAGAGACTTGACATCTCAGCAAGCGTAATATCATTCAACAGACCATTATTTCGTCTCAAATAGAACATGTACACAAAAATTGAATTTTCCGTAATTTTCCCATTTATATGTTTCATGACTACCGACATCAATAAGTCTCTGCTACCAAATATCCGTGATGTCGCATATTGATCGTGACAATCTGTGTACTAACTTAAACGAAAATCTGACCTTTGAGACCTGGGATCAGCCTGTAACAGGTGTACGTGTTCTTATGTCCAATATAATTTGCTTTGACACCTCTCACCATTGTTCAGATCTTTATATTTTATTCAGTTAAGGAAGTACAAATTATTTAAAATTCTGTTACTTCTCTACCAAATTCTTCCTTCTTGCATATCAGGCAATCTAAAAATTTGCTCTAAATACAGTTCTCTCAAAACAGAGAAGTTTCATCAAAAACTTTATTCCTCCTTTACCTGTCCAACTGGCCGCTTTCTACTTATTATCAAGCATATTTTTTGTGATTACGTATGAAAATCAATCAGAACCACAATGATCGCCGAATTTCACTTTTTAAATGAGTAGGCCTAGTGCTCAGAAATTGATTCGTTTAACGATGAATTAAAGAATGCAAATTTTGGAATACTTTGTTTTCTTAGCAGTATTGTAAGGACTCGGGGTATACCTGGTGCTGCATGACTGATAACGTAGTATGAGAGCAGTTAACGAGATTGCGCACAGCTTGCAGCTTCCGTTGGGAATGAGTACTCCAACTACCGTTGCTGCACATCGATTTAAGCCTTTGTTCTGTCTAAAAGGCCTACACTCAGTTTATGAGTACTTCATCTTATTAATAGTTGATTGGTGGTGAGGTTGTTTCTTATTCACATGTTATACAATTATTCCTCCTGATCACAGCGGCGCGCAGACAATCTATACACCCTGTCAAGGGGTTCTATCCCTGTAAACGCAATTCGGTCAGCATCAGCGTTCTGTTAATCTAGAATTATTTCTATTCCTTCGACCTAACAAATGAATTGCCATGAAATACTTCAGAAATCCTTTCTCTACAGTTGTGTCAAGACAAGTTCTAGATTTCGTGATAAAAGCAAAACAAGGGTATGCAATCCCAACCAGAATAGATCGTGCTTGGTGCGTTTAGCTGGGTTTTCAAGCCACGATTAAAAGTATTTGTTTCTTAACGTGTTAAAGGGCGAGGTGATACTGAGAGAGCGGACTCCTAGAGTTCAGGGCGAGATAGGTGTAAATGGGAACATACTACGAATATGAGAACGAGCGAACTAGAGAATGAAGGACGAGACGAGGAGACTAGTAAGCTGAAAGCTGCCTTTACATAACACGGAGCAAAAAAGTATGTACATTCCAGCTAAGAGCTGCTGTATATTTGACGATGTTGTCTGGCGCTGAAACAGCATTTAAATTTGCTTCTGCAAGGTAGAAACAAACATAGCTCTACCTAGTTACTCTGAAAGGGATGCACACACAGTAACATACACATACTGGATGAGCTCCATCAGGAATAAGTGCATGTGATGTTTCGAGCATGATAATGTTATATGTACACTAAGCTTGGTAGTAGCAAAATGGCATAGCTGGAAAGAAGGGCAAATTTGAGGGTTTAAAAGATTTAAACCTCATTAGTATGCACTCTAAATGAGTGGAAGAAAACATGAAAGCCAAAAAGCGCCAAGAAAGCACCGCATTACACATGTTACGACATTCTATTAACTTCTTGATTCTCTTAGCACTCACTTTCTCGCTAAAAGGCACTGTAGCGCAAAGTCACAAAGTCCAACTGGAATCGATTTAGATATCCTTCTCTTATGATGGTCATATGTATGTAAGTAGGACAAATGAGAAATCAAAATGCCATTTTCTCTATGGACGCCGACTTCGGTAGAAAATATTCCATTTCCTCACTCTTTCTGGATTAAAATCCATATGCAAAGTGGTGAGGGAATATGTATCCAAATTCTTTTCCCTACAGAAACAGTTTATCACTTTTATAGGGACACTTAAAAATATGTAAAATTTCTAGAACTTAAAATTTCACATCAATCCACTTGAAATTTTGACACGGCAATATTAATGTCTAAACGTGTAAACTACTTCTCACGCTCATATCTGAGTCATTTCAAGATAGATATATTAAGTTTTTGTTATTTTACTTGCTCCTTCAGAAAATTTCCCCACACAAAGAAATTATGTTTAGCACATTCATGTTTTATAAATAAACTCTTTAATAGCATATTAATAAAAATTAAAGGTATATTTTTAATCAGCCATGAGTTTCGTGATCCGATATGTAAATAAGCTTGATTCTTTTCTTTACAATTTTCAGCATCTTCAGAGCACTTTTACTGTATTCTGAAAATACAAAACAGTAGTAGATTCGCTAAAAATGCCAAAGTTATGCTAAAATGCGATGTAAATGCAAAATCAATTACTTCTTCAAATAAATTATTTTTCTTTCCTTTCTTTTTTCATTGTTTCTTCCCGTCTTATCTATGTCTTTATATATTCCTTTATTACTTTCATTTGTATATTTATTCATTTTAGAAACTTCAGCTATGATTTTTGCATTCTCTTGGAAACTTTATAACGCATATGACCACATTTCTAGACGGTGGGATGGAAATCTAAGGAAGAAAGTGGTTTCCTTGATTTGTTGAAATTTTCATATCTAATGATATTTAATATCAGTTAATTCCATTTACTTTCTGAAGTTTTTCTGTGGGGAAGATGATCGAATCTTTGATTATAACAATGAATGGAATTATTTTTAAATATAATTATGACTCGAGTCAAATAACCCTTCCACTGCTCTTGTTATTCTTTGCGTATAAGCTGTGGAATGAGCTGCTAACTTAAATAACAGTGTTTAAAGGTGTTCTGAACAATGGTGACCATCTATGTATTGCAAGGAATGTACGCTCAAGTGCAACAAAAAGCTGAACAGTGACTAGGAGGAAAACATCTCAAGCTTTTGCTAAATTTATTAATTCAAAGGAACAGCTCCTGAAACGTTTCCACAGTACAATTATCACCGCTATTTCGAAGCAAACGACTATTCGAAGATAAGAAACTACTCCCTTCAAATAACAGTGTCTAGATATGACAAGTAATAATATTAATCACTCGAGTAGAAATATTTAATGTTTAATAGAAGGTAATGTGAAAAAGCGAATAGAGTTTCTATCTGTATAGATGGTTTTGGATGCCTAAATTTTCTTGGTTATCAAATTTGCAGAGCAAAAAGCATTTTGGAATAAGTCCTGCCCAAGAAACTTCGCTGAACATCAAACGCCGTTGGAAACTCTACCATCGACGCAGCAGGCTGTGAAGGACTTTGCCTGATCTCGAACCTATTTAACTGCACAAAAGCACTTTACTGCCTCTGACATTTTAATTAATTAGATTTCGTCACTTCGCCTTGATTAAATTGCATCTGCAAGAATTAAGATGGGGGGCGTTTTAACTATGCCGTTAAATTTGGAACAGCTCAAGGAGATAGAAGGCTGGGTAATTGAATTTCGTATTTTTGGGTCGTCTTAGCAGCACCTGAGGCATTCAGGGAACCTTAACGCTACGCTAATTTCAATACAAACCTATTCATGTAGAGAGCATTGAAAATCAGCGCAGTAAACCAGTTTCTGTTTGAGCATTTCGGTGTTACATGCATCTCGTCATAGCGATGAAGATTTACAGTTGTTTGATTCAATGGAAGGTATGTTAATACTCTAATGCTTTAATGGAATGTAAACTCAGCATGTCATACTCAGCTTCCCCAAAGGCAACAGCCCGTGAAATATACAGACGTTTTGCAACAATAAATATTCGTGTTTTAAGAGGAATGCAATTAGATGTAATAATGCATACAGTTGAAGCATTATGATGCCAGCCAACGGAAGAATGACACTTTGAGGAACAATATCATATCTTTAACTTCAAAATTAATGTATTTTCTTCGCTGCTTTCTCTGCGAACTATTTTCCCAACTTCAAAATGTCACCTAGTAATTTTAAAAAGATGAGAATAAATTAAATGTTGCCCATTCTCAGAAAAGCAAAGTGACACAGATACCATTTATATTTAAATGAATTCAAAGTATGAAGCGCAACTACACTTTGAATTGTATTTAAATTTTCAAATCCTGTGTTACATTTGTAAGACAAAGTGTTTGAATCCAAACTTATAGTGTGTTACTAACGTAAAGAAAAATATATGTATATAATAATTAAAAGATACATATTGGTGGGAGAGGTAAGTACTTAAGTAATAAACTAAAATTTGGACAGTTTTCATAGAATGTATGAAACTATCCAGAAAGGGTAAAGGCAATAAAAGAATATTGAATTTGAAAATTTCACATGTTGATTCCCAGAAGTTAATAAATCTGAACGCTGCTGTAAGTCAGTATACATTTATGGTTTAGAAATACATTACATTTAGATATTCATAAAGCGCCACCGCCTGAACATACCACGCAAGTGTTCAAAGGACATGGCACAATCTCTCCTCACAGTCCATGTGCAGACCGTGAATCTTTATAATAATAAAACCACAGCGTCACAGCAAGCCAGAGCCTACCAGCCTTAACCCCACATACGCAAGGCACAAGTGGGCAAACATCCAGCCGATAAAAGGAGGAGATGTCGTCAGCATCACGGCACCCCCAGCCGGAAAGTTGACTTTTTGCCCGGGATTCGCTACCTACCGTAGCTCCTCAAATTCCTCACGATGCTGGGTTGGTACTGGTTGTATATCCGGTATTTAAAAGCTGCACCTCTCAAGGATGGAATCGAATCCGCGTGCCTTCAGTGGCAGGGAACCAAAGCGCAACGCCATGGCGTAGCAAATGAATACTTACACCTAACAGTTATTCTCTTTTCCTACTAGCCATGTTTAGTTGAAGTAGAAAAGTGAATAGGAATTAATAAATTTAAATCCCCATCCTGGAAGTGAATAATGAATTTTTTTTTTTTTTTCATGCCGATACTGTACAGCTCAACCACCATGACAAGGCATCCACATTTGTTGAATCTTGCAACTGATTAATGTTTTAATCATGATTCGAATCCTGGCTGTGGTAGAGTTCCTAAGCCGCTCATTCTTAAATTCTATTCTACTACGCCCTGCACTCTAGTTAACGTTTTACCGTTCTACAGTTTAATAATTTATGATTAACATTTACAATTTAACCATTTATTCCAATTTAATCGGGTTTATT
>CM060948.1:82477157-82482157 GCA_030765055.1 Mantis religiosa
CACTGACTGACTGACTGCCCCTTGCACGACGTGTCGCTTATATAGGGTCCGCTTGCCCATCTAGAAGGTTCTCGATTAAATTGAATGTCCCGTAATTTCCAGACCCTAGTAGAAGGGTAAAGAGACGGCTCAGGGGCCCGACATCCCTCCCCTAACCATCCCTTCAGTTAGTGACAGAGACTAATGGGAGGCGTGGCACGGCTGCCCTTTGGTTTCCTGACAGCTGTTGCCCTCAAGCCTACCGCTAATTGGGTGACACTGCTCCCTCCTCAAAGCTGGTCGTCCCGAACAGCACCATCGTAGCGGGCTAGTCGATCCAGGTGTACCACCAACATCTTTCCTCGGGGGACCTTCTGGATGCGGTAGACCACGTCGTTAATCCTCTTCACCACCCGGTACGGTCCTTGCCATGGCTGCTGGAGCTTCGGGCAGCGCCCCTTGGTCCGGGTAGGACGGTACAACCAGACCAGGTCACCTTGCTGGAACCCTTGGCTGTTGGCTTGCCTGTCATACCTGGTCTTCATGCGGTCGCTTGCCTTCTGGATGTTCTGGCGAGCCAACTCGTGCATGTCGTGGAGATGGTCCACCAAGTTCTCCACATACTCGGTCGCTGGCTGTTTCGCTTCCGGAGGGCTTCCAAAAGCCAGGTCACAAGGGAGGCGTAACTCTCGGCCGAACATTAAGCTGGCTGGCGTCATCCCAGTTGTGTCGTGTGTAGAGGAGCGATAGGCCAGCAAGAACAGTGGCACCTTGACGTCCCAGTCTCGCTGATGGCTGGCCACGACCTTCCTCAGGTGTTCCTCTAAGGTCTTGATGTACCTTTCGACCATGCCATCCGATTGGGGATGTAGAGGCGTAGTGCGAGTCTTGTTCACCCCAAGCCTTTGTAGTGCCTCCTTCATTAGGTTGGACTCAAAGTTGGTACCCTGGTCACTGTGCAGCTCTAACGGCACCCCAAATCGGCAGAACACTTGCTCCACGACCCCAAATCGGCAGAACACTTGCTCCACGAGGCAGTCTGTGATTGTCTTTGCCTCTTGGTTTGGGATGGCATACACCTCCGGCCACTTGGTGAAGTAGTCCACGACCACCATTAGGTACTTGTTGCCTCGGTCGGAAACTGGGAACGGTCCAGCAATGTCAACGGCGATCCGTTCGAATGGCGCTCCGACGTTGTACTGCTGCATGCGACCCCGGCTCCTAGTCTGAGGGCCACGACTCGCCGCGCACACGTGACACTGACGGCACCATCTTTCAGCATCTGCTCGGAGTCTCAGCCAGTAGTAGCGCTGCCGTAGTTTGTCAATCGTTCGGTTCGCTCCCAGGTGTCCTCCCGAAGTACCGGCGTGCACTTCCTCCAGGACTTCCGGGACCTTACTCCGGGGAAGTACCAACTGCTCTCTCTGCGTCTTCCCATCGGGTGATTCCCATACCCGGAACAGCACGCCCTCTCTGGTCTTCAACGAGTCCCATTGGGCCCAGTACGACTTGTAGGTGGCGCTCCTCGGTGCGATGTCCTCCCAGGTTGGTCTCATCCCTGCCTCCACTTCCCTCAAGAGTGGCCCCAAGTCTGCGTCCGCCAGCTGCTCCCTCCTCAGGCCTGCGCTATCCCAGCCTTCAGCAGGCACTGCCACAACTACTCGGACTGCTGCGGCACGCTCCTTCTCTTCCACTCTTGTGCACTGGCCGCACTCTTCTGGACAGGGTCTTCGGGACATGGCGTCTGCGTTACCGTGGCTCTTCCCTCTACGATGTTCCGAGGTGAAGTCGTACTCCTGCAGCCTCTGGACCCAACGTGCTGTCTGGCCTTCCAGGTTCTTAAAGCTCAATAGCCAGGTTAGGGCAGAATGGTCAGTCCTCAGGTGGAATGGCTGACCGTACAGGTACTTGTGGAAGTGCTCCAATGTCTTTACTACCGCCAGTAACTCCCGTCGGGTGACGCAGTAGTTCTTCTCTGCCTTGGATAGTGTCTTGCTGTAATAGGCTATCACCCGCTCATGGCCATCCTGGACCTGCGATAGGACACCTCCAATGCAATGGTCGCTGGCGTCGGTGTCCACAATGAAGGCGCCACCCGGTTGTGGGAAACCCAAAATTGGAGCACTGCACAGGGTCTCCTTTAGGTGCTGGAAAGCGTTTTCTGCGTCCTCCGTCCACACATAGGGCCGGTGTTCCTCTGTCAGGCGGGTGAGGGGTTTTGCGATGTTGGAGAACCCCTTTATGAAGCGCCTGTAATAACTGCACAGCCCCAGGAAACTGCGCAATTCTTTCTTATCCTTTGGGCGAGGCCAATCTCTCACAGCCTTTGTCTTCTCCGGGTCTGTGGCCACTCCGGTTGCTGAGACTATGTGGCCCAAGTAGTTAACTTCCTTGCGGAAGAGCTGGCACTTCTTCGCGTTCAGCTTCAAGTTGGTCGCCTGCAGTCTCTGTAGCACCTTACTCAGATTCTCGAGGTGATCTTCAAAAGTCTTCCCGACGATGATGATGTCGTCCAGGTATAGCAGGCAGGCATCGTAAGTCAGCCCTCTCATCACTGACTCCATGAGGCGTTGGAAGGTAGCTGGTGCGTTGCAGAGGCCAAAGGGCATAACCGTGAACTGCCAAAGACCTTGGCCCGTCGAGAATGCGGTCTTCTCCTTGTCTCTCGGGTCTAGAGCTACCTGCCAGTAGCCCGACTTTAGGTCCAGGGTCGAGAACCACTGTGCACCAGCTAGCGTGTCCAGGGTGTCGTCAATCCGGGGTAAGGGAAAACAGTCCTTCCGGGTGACGGCGTTCAACTTTCTGTAGTCTACGCAGAAGCGCAGCTCGCCGTTCTTCTTTGTCACCAAGACTACAGGGGAACACCAAGGGCTGTCAGACTCTTCAATCACTCCCCTGGATCTCATGTCCTCCAGCATGTCTCGTACCGCCCCTTGCTTCGCCAGCGGAACGCGTCTTTGTGGTTGCCGAATAGGCCGGGCGTCTCCGGTGTCGATGCGGTGAAGCACTTTGTCCGTGCGGCCGTAGTCACTATCACCTTGGCTGAAGACGCGCTGATACCGTCTTAGCAGTTGTCGAACCTTCTCCAGCTGTTCTGTGGTCAGGTGGTCGGCCGCCCTCTCCACCAAGCCTTCTAGCCGGGGCCCCAGGTGTTGCTTCAGCGCCGGCACCTGGGTCTCGTCGATAGCTGTTACGCTCACCACGGGCTCGCACATTCCCAACTCCGTCCCAGCCTGGACGTCGTGATCGGCGTCCGTAGGATTTAGCAGTCTCACGGGCACCTCCTCTCGGCACGGCAGCAATGCCCTGGCTACACTCAATCCGTTTACAGGCGTCTTCTGGTCCAGCATCATGTTCCTGGTTCTCTGACCCTCCAGTCGCGCCGTCACCACCACCTCGCTCCTCGCGGGGACAACCACGTCTTCGTCCAAGACGACCCTGCAAATTCCAAGGCGCTCTTCGGGTTGACGGAGTATAACCTCTTCTCCGTTAAGCCGCAGAACCTTCTTGCCGACGTCGACCGTCGCCTCATGGCTCCTGAGGGCATCCAGTCCCAGAATCACCTCCTCAGCCACCTTCGCGACGAACACCCACAGACGCACGGCACTGCGTCCCAAGTTCAGCTCCAGCAGGGCCTCCTTCTCCACAGGCAAGGTGTCGCCCGATGCCGTGACAAGCTGGTATGGCCGGCTTGGCTTCCTTGTCGGCAAACCCTTCGCCACGTCAGGTCTGATGATGGTCACGGCCGCCCCGGTGTCCACCAGCACGCGGCATGGCTTCCCTCTTACCCAACCGTCCGCGATGAGGCTGTCATCCATACGCCGGCTGACGGCGCGCAGTGTCACTCGAGGGGATGGTGGTGATGGCGCCGACGTGCCCCTCTCCACGACGGCCCTTACTCGTTTTCCGGCTGCTCTTCCTGGTGTGGGCAGTCTCTCTGCAGGTGTCCGGGCTGTCCACACCCCCAACACAGGCCACTAGGTGTTCGCCGGCGTCCCTCAGCTGGTCTTCTGTCTCCGGCGTAGCGGACACTCATCGTTCTCGACGTCGGGATGGATGTTATTTTGGCCGCCTCCATCCTTAATGCCGCTGTCAGCGCCTCGTGGATGGTTTTATATTCCCCGAGCATTAGGCGCTGACGAATCTCCGTGTCCCGTACCCCGTCGACAAAATTGTAGGCGGCTTCCCGGGATACGAACTCCAGTGGCAGGTCAACCAAGGCCTTGCTAGCCAGCTGCTCGATGGCTATGGCGAACTCCTGCAGCGTCTCCCCCGGCTGCTGCGACCTTGCCTTTAGCTGGCTTCGGTATGCTGCGGCTAAGCGGTGGTTCCCGAAGCGATTCTCCAGGGCCTCCCAGATGTCCTTGGGCGCCGCCGTCGTCTGCACCGCGTTTAGGACTTCCGCGGCTCTTCCCTGGAGGTTGGCTATTAACTGTGTGGCCTCCTCCTCCAGTGACCATCCGTTGTGCCTGGCCACTGTGTCGAACTGGCGGCGGAAGACCTCAAACGTTGACGCGCCGTCATACTTGGGAGGTTTGACGCGCGCAGATGTTGTGTCGCGTCCCGGCGCGTCGGGCTTTAAATCCTTCAGCTTCCTGCCGACGACGTCCTCCACCATGGCGTTCAGGGACTTCACGCTGCTGTCGGCTTTTCCTTCCAGCTCATTAACGCGGCTCGCCAGGTCTTCGACGCGCTCGCCTAACTCTGTGACGTTCTCTCTTACGCCGGCCAACTGTTCTTCAAACTTTGCGGCGAGAGCCTCGTTCGCCGCCTTCATTTCCGTGGCCAGACTGCCGTTCGCTGCTCTCATTTCTGCGGTTAACTCGGCCTTCATTTCTTCCATCTTCTCGGTGATGTTGTCGTTGGCCGTCTTCATTTGTTTCAGTTCCGCTAAAATCTTTTCTAATGCTGCCTCCATTGTGTTATGTCGCACTTCTGACACCAATTGTGACTTTGTGGGTTCGTGAAATGAACAGTCCAATTACACAAACTCAACAATGTTCTTTATTTCCACCGACTTA
>CM060948.1:82487157-82704657 GCA_030765055.1 Mantis religiosa
CTTTTGAGCACGCCCCGAAGAATGAGGTGCCCCTTCATTATATACCTAGCATAGACTTAGGAGAGGCAGAATCTAATTTCGCTATAAATTCCACTTTCGCATATCCCAGCAGTCACCAGCTCATACCTCTCTCCCGGAGGTCGCTGTACATATACAGTATGTCCTCCTGTCGGTGTATGTGCATGCGCCATGTTCGGCTTAAGATTGACTTTCTATGTTCTCTTTCACTACCCCATATTACAAAAAATAAATACTTCCTAGACATAACCAGTCAGTGTAATTCTTCTTTCCAGTGATAGCGTAATAAGCATGCTGCTCTAAAAGGATTCCAACTTTAGTGTCTAGAGCTTGGATTTGAAATAAGAAAATAATATTTGCATAGGTCGTCTGATTCCAAAGGGCTTCTTTTACAGCAATATCAAGGACTAGTCATGAAAGTTTGATTGTTTCCTGTTAGCGAACATCTATATGCTAGCTTGGAGTTAGAAAGAGCAAGGTTATTTCGTGGAAACTTGAACAAGATAACGATCATTCGTGAACTACTTATGTATGTGTTAACGTGGTCTATTAAGCTCTAATTTTCGACCACTGCATTTAATGTAATCATCCTGTTATCAATAACCGTATAAAAACAAATCGGGAAAACCAATAGGATTAAAAGAAACCGAGCGGGATGGCTCAGTTAGTTGCGTTTGTGGCCCGCATTCAGGAGGCCCAGGTTCGATACCCTTGGCCGACCTACCTGATCCATGGTTTTTCGGAGGTTTTCCGGATCGCTAGTCAAATATTGAGTAGGTTAATTACATCCCCCGAATTTCCTGTCCCTCCATTTCGCCTCTATTATCATTTCACATCATCTCTCATCTGGTGGTCTCTTTCAGGGTAAAAAGTGTTGGTGGGTGCCACGACGGTGTATGGCAGGATGATATGCTCTGAGATAAATTACTTCCTCCTCCTGTAGATCGGTTGTCGCTCTTCGAACCAGCTGCTGTGACCTTTCCAGTACCGCAATAGGGAGACTTGTCTATTGTTCTGGCCTACCGGAGGATGTCTTTATGAGAAATGTAGGAACCCTGCCCTCTGCACTGTCGTGGCTCCTTGGGACGGCCACCCTCTGTCTCCTCTCGCCTCATCCTACCTTCCGGGGTTGCTTAACTTGGGGCATAGGTACAATGGATCACGATTGGTCTCCGTGTCGAATCCCCTCCGTAGTA
Organism: Mantis religiosa; assembly: GCA_030765055.1. Taxonomy (NCBI): domain Eukaryota; kingdom Metazoa; phylum Arthropoda; class Insecta; order Mantodea; family Mantidae; genus Mantis; species Mantis religiosa. The sequence goes on from CM060948.1 coordinate 82,488,372, forward strand.
AATCCGCATCCTAACCCTAAAGATTAAAATAATTAAATATAATCTATTTTCAAGTACTCCTTTTTCTTAAGAACCATTCGGTATGCAATTCTGTAACTGTTAATCCCTTATGTCCATATATAAAGCATAAATTTAACTCTTTATATCTATGTTAAAATAATGTTTTTAACAATGATAACTGTTTTTCTTAAGTGATAGAAGTTAGAATCTTTTTCTTAGATCTTGGTGTTTTTCCACTAGCTGTTTTATTTGAGTAAAAAATATTCTACGTTTCATAATTCATACGAGTGAAAAGTCACTGTTCGCAATAACTTCAAAATAAGTGCCATAATATATGTCATACGATGGTGAATATTAAGGAAACAGCTAACGCTAAGGAATAAATTGTTGCAAAATATATGATTTTTAATGAACCCATAGTTTTTGCTGAATTGTTGCGTAAGTTATGTCTAATAATTTTTAATTTTGGTTAAAAGAAATGAAGCAAAAATGATTAAGATTATAAGCACATATCACATTAAATCTCTTCATTACATAAAAAAACAAAATTTAATAGTGAGGTTCAACCTTTGGATGTTTAAGCAGGTGGCGAACATCCTGAACTTTTCCACCAACACCTGCAGGTTGAACGTATTTGTTACTTCACCCATCTGGTTTACTTTATTCAAAAAACACAATAAAGCGCCAAATAAAGTTCGGTATTAGTCAATTTCGTGCAGCCTCTACTATAACAGGAAGAATAAAACATGACCCATTTATGGCACTGAATTTGTACAAGAGATTTCTCTAGGGAATTGTGGAAATATGGTGCAGTGATTACTTGTATTATAGGAAAGCAAGATTGTACTGCAAGCGTTTAATGGAGCAAGAGAAACGTTCTAAGCCTGTTCAACGCACCGGAACGCTACAGTGGTAATAAATATATGTTTTAGCCATTTTGATTTACGAATCTACGTCTTGTGCACCAAATAAATGTTATGTTTCATCAAAAACTTCTTTTTCTAAAAAGAGACGTAAGGAATTGGTTGCCAGAGTCTGAAAAATAAAATAAGTATATTTGCACAGGTTCACCAATGAATTTTTCTCAGTAGTAGATTGCTGAAATATCGATAATTTTATGTTGCATTGGAAACACAAGACTGTAGCATACCTTTCGAATGTACGATCAAATCCTCCAAATGTTTCCTTGGTGTTTAAATGTAAGCGTCATTCCTAAATATGACACAAAGCACCTCATCTTTACCTCATATTACATAAATTGCATAAAATAGGTGTATGAGTCTTAAAACCGTACATTCTCAGTAGAAAGTCACTTGATTTCATATGCAGGATGGATCACTAACTTTTAACAATCCGACCAGTATGACCACTGATTAATGAATACCAATTCCATCAAAGGATCATGTAATATCTGGAAAGAATACTTGTTCACACCAATATTTTGCAAGACATGAAGATCCACAAAATTACTTCAAATGGCTGCTTAAGCCAAATGACTAATTTAGAATACTATTGCTTTCAGGAAACATATGGAACAACGACCATAATTTTATACTTTCTGAGAAGCAAAATACTAATGGACGCGTGAACACGTATCACTCCTTTTGAATGTGTTCAAAGTGATGACCATTGGCATTGATACTCTCCTGCATATGTGTCACCACTGAGTAACCAGTGCCAGTGTGTCAGGAGCTATGAGAGCACAGTAATCTGCAATCCGTCGTCTTATAGCTTCTGATGCCATTGGAATCTGCTGATATAGTACTTTTTTCAGAGGTAACCAGAGGAATAAATCTAGCGGTTTTAGATCAGGTAAGCGCACTGGATACCTCTGATCACGGTTATCGTGTGCTTTACAAGGATCTGGAAATAAACCGTCAGATGTATCTGTTATAATAAAGGCATTATGTGCAGCACACTCATCGTCCTGTCAGAACATCCTTTAACGTGTATCCAGGACCACGTCTTTCTTCAACAGTATACACAACTCACGTATTAAGAAAGGCCTGTCCCTTCATCCATTCTGGTTTCCATCCAAGAAATAGGGGCCAGTGGTGGCTGTACGTTGGTGCCGCACCGTACATTTACACTCCACTGATGTTGGTATTTGACTTACCAAATCCAATGCGGATTTTCCGTTGCCCAGTAGTGCATGTTATGGAGAATCACGTTTCTATGGTTGGTAAATAATGCTTCATTGAGAAAAAGAACATACATCGGAAAAACATAGCCTTGCTGCAGAACTCATTGGCAGTACCGCATACGTTGTTGAAATTGGTTGTCATGCAGCTCTGATATGGAACAAGTGAAATTTATGTCGGAGCAGAATACACAATGCACTTTTTTGGCTTATTCCAATTTATCGCTCAAACTCCCTACTACTAACAAGCGGATTTCCTGCAACTTCTGCAAATTCCATAACTTCTGCTTCTTCTTATGTCACGGTCCTTTCTCGAACTCTTTTTTTGTGTGGAAAGGCTTCCAATGGTACGAAGTGTTACTAAAATAATAATGGACTGATGGGAGTGATGCTGACGAATAGGACACCGTTCTGCATATAAATTTTGTCCTGCTCTGGTATTTTGACGACATTCTCCTAAACTGAAGCCACATGACAATTTCATCCTATTTGAAACGAATTTTAGAACCCTATGGATAAAGAAATGAACACATTACTCGACTAAAGTACATGTAAAAACGCTTACATTCATAACGAATTACGTAGTGACAATTAACTTACCTTATGTTGCCTTCGGAAAAGACAGTCTGATGTATACAGTATACCAACAGATCTTCTCAGTATCCCACAGCCTTCTCAGAACTAAAGGGTACGTTAATGCTGCTTCCACCTTCAATGCTGGGGTGGTCACGGCAGAAGTTGTTTTCTGTCATGTGCTGTTTATGTTAAGTTGAGAATATCCGTATGTTGAGAATAAATTACAGTACAAAATATGATGCGTTCCCACTTTAAAAATAATCATTGACATCCATATCTTCACAAACATTGAAGTGTCCTAATGTTCTTTGCACGTATCATGTATCCCCTCAAATAGCATTCAATAATAGTTACCACCTCCCATGCTTATATTAGTTCAAAAATTATCGGATTTCCAAAAGTTAGGTGGTCGATCCTTTTTTCTTAATTTACGTCCCCAACGTTATGTCATATCGGGTAGTGGGTCCTGTATATATGCCCAGAATTCGACTGATGGAATTTAAGGAATTATAGAGGGCTGTTGGGAGAACAGTTGGTGATAGGAAACTTAAGTCCCGAGAGAACATTATTTTGCTGAGTAACATTTAGTTAGTTCACAACGGATACCACCCAAAGGTAGCCCAGCTCGGTAGCGTAGATTGTAGCATGTCTGCCTCAGGTTCAAGAGGTCCTGAGTTCGAATCTCGGTCAGATGTTGGGTTTCTTTCCGAGAGTTTTCCCATATCCTGAAAGACTAATGTCAGGTAACTCTAAGCTCCATGGACCCTGGGCCCATTTGAGTATCATTTCACCCATTTTATTAATCGTCCGATGTGTTTTAATGTTGGAGGGCGTTAAAAATAGTAAACTGCAATGTTAGGAAGAGTACACATGTGACTCAGTGGTAAACTAGGAACATCCGGCTGCAAGTTCAAATCCTAGAGAGTACTTCTTTCTGGTATTTCTTCATAGTTTTGGACTTTGAGGGATATTGTAGAACACTGCACTGCCGCATTTGTTATTACCGCTACTCTTAATTGTAGTCAAGCAAATCAAACGAATGAATTTTAAACAAGAATGTACACGAGAGGATACTATAATATGTAATCAAAATCCTTCTAGAAGTGACTCTAGAATTGGCACTTCCAACTTCTGGCACAAATTATTCACTTCTGTGCTCACGAATTAAAAGAATCGCACTATTAGGTCTGGAGAACAAATACATAACCATGTGCTAGGCATATCACATTTGCATAAACCTTATTTATTCACTTCCAAGAATTCCAGAAAAATGTAGTTCTTCTTCAGATTATGAACACAAATAAAAGTGAGCATTTCCAAATGGGAACTCTTCGTTTTATGAAATACATTCCTTTAGGAAGGTGCCAGTAAAATATGAGCAACAGTGCTATATACTTGCGGAAAGTGAAATATATCTATGAAAGACTTGCTGACACTCGCAGGCATAGCTCACTTGCTAATATCGTTGACTATAGTGAAACAGTGCGTTTTCTTTGCCATGAGTAAAATAACGTCTGCTTATTTATGTACTTAAGATGAGAGGTGCATGCATACGCGAATAGTAATTTTAATTTATGAATAATGCAGAGGAAGGGAACCTTTAGATTTTGCCTAACACATTCCTCTTTACATATGGTTTCGTCATGCAATGTTTCAACCTCAGGAGGTTCATGTTTCTGTATTAACTAAATACCTCAGAAAGGATTAGATGTTTAAGCATTGCAAGTGGACTATGCAACAGGAATGAATGAATGAATGAACGAACGAACGAACGAACGAACGAACGAATTTAATGTGGCAATACAACATATGTGTAAACACAAATACCCTATCTTTTAGTACGTGTGCCCCATAAAATACGTGCCTAAGCCCGTCCAGCTTCCATCGTTTAGGATCAGGTCTGAGCATACTGTTCTCCATCCGTTTTAACCCAAAAATACCTCCAGTAATAAAGTTTTCCTAACTTTTTTCCATCTCTACGCATGCTCCCCGAATAGGTTTCACTCTGTCAACATCGTTAATATCGTTATGAACCCTCTACACTCCCAAACTAAGCCATGCTATTCCGTCCTCTGTTTAATACCAAATTCGAAAATATATGTTTCCTTGCTCCAACAATTTTACTTCGTTCTTTAATTCCAATATTCTATGCCCTGGCTGTTTATATCAAATATTCATCTTTTGAGAATTAAAATAGCTGAGTTGGTAAGATTCAAATTATTCTAAACGAAACGTCGTTTGAGGGAAATGGGACACTGAGCTTAAACCAGACTCTTAGGCAGTGCTTAATGGAAACTAATCAGACTTACGTTTTAACAACCAAGAAATAATTTGCAGCTGGGGTATGTAATCTCCCTCCAAGCCCTCCGCACCCTTTAGATCCAGCCTTCTTAACTCTAATTGTATTGCTTCTGTCGATCTCTTGAGGATACATTTATAGAACGAACAAAATTGCTATTTCCACTCAGTCAGATGATGTCTACTATTGCAACCTAAGGAAGAAGAACATCATTTGTAACTAGGAGATATGTGTTATTTAGTTTTCTAGCTTTGAGAAGTATATAATACGTTTCAATTATCCTAAAAAGCAAATATACTACAAACGAAATGAGTAATTAATACAAACATTACATATGTACATTTCTGCGGCGTATACTATGTAGACTCAGGTTTCCCGCATGCCAATCTATGCATAGTCTAGCAGTTTACGTCAGTGTTGAACATAGCAGCGAGTATTAGACGCAGAATTAGAAACCTATTTCTTATACTTTTGAGTACTATTAGGGTATATAAAGGGTTACGATACGATATTATAATGCTTGTTACTCATACATTTTTTTCCATAAGTATACTTTCCGAACTGCTAATGAAAGATTAAAACGTCACCACGTTGGAACTAACCGAAAGGTATACATTGGAATTATTTCTACTATTTCAATCACATTTTCCGACGTTTTGAAAGCATTTAAAGGTTTTGAACTGTATCATCATCATCATTATCATCATCACCATCATCATCATTATCATCATATCATCATCATCTACTACTACTACTACTACTACTACTACTACTACTACTACTACTACTACTACTACTACTACTACTACTACTACTACTACTACTACTACTATATAGCTTTTACAGCCCCCCTTTGGGCCCCAGCCTCCCTCAGTTTTTGCCTTCATCCATCCCTATCTTCTGCTTTTCGTCTCCACATTCGGACTCCCAAAATCTGTAAGGCATCTCTTCTTACTGTATCTTACCAACGGTTTTTTTGGTCTGCCTTTAGGTCTTGTATTGTAAAATTTTCCTTCTAACAATTTTTGGAGATCCGTTTCTCTTCCATTTTTTGAACATGTCCCGCCCAGCTTAATCTTCTAATCTTAATTTCTTGTGCTATGTCAATATCTTTGTATATCTCATATAATTCTTTATTATACCTGTTTCGCCATACTCCATTAACGTTAGGTGGTCCATATACCCTTCGAAGTATCTTCCTTTCGAATATTAGTAGTTTCTCCTCCATGGCTTGAGTCAATGTCCAAGCCTTGCAGCCATATATTAAATCATCATCATCATCATCATCATCATCATCTCATCATCATCTATCATTATTATTATTATTATTATTATTATTATTATTATTATTATTATTATTATTATTATTATTATTATTATTATTATTATTATTATTATTATTATTATTATTATTATTATTATTATTATTATTATTATTATTATCATTATTATCATTATTATCATTATTATTATCATTATTATTATCATTATTATCATTATCATTATCATTATCATTATCATTATCATTATTATCATTATCATTATCATTATCATTATCATTATCATTATCATTATCATTATCATTATCATTATCATTATCATTATCATTATCATCATTATTATTATTATTATTATTATTATTATTATTATTATTATTATTATTATTATTATTATTATTATTATTATTATTATTATTATTATTATTATTATTATTATTATTATTATTATTATTATTATTATCGTCATTGTCATTGTTATTATTGCTATTATTATTGTTCTGATTATTGTTTCACATTTATTTACTCTCCAATTTTTCCATCTTTGATTGTCTCGTTGAAATCCTGTGCTGCCGGTTTGACAAAGCTCACTACCATAGAAATTGATCTAACATCTGAAATCCCTCAGCGCCAAGATATTTTAAATTGAATGAAATTAAATAAAAGTGCCGAGCACGGTTATAATGTAAAAATTTAGAAACATAAAAATTTATATTAAAGTAAATTTAAAATATGTCGGAAAATACACAGTGCTGTGGGAACCAGGGATAAAATTTATTGATGTTTGGTGAAATTATGGAAAGTTATTTAAAAGCTTTTTCCTTAATACTTTCGAAAATCAAGGAAGAAATTATAACTACTGGTAAGAATTTCGCACAAAATAGCATGTCATATATTAAGCTAGAATGAAAATATTATAGGATTATTGATACCTTATTAACTTTTAATGTATCTCCAAATTAAGCATTGTTTTATTCGACGTAAGCACCCAAGGTTCCAAGTCCTGTAAGCAAATATAGATCCTGATCGCACTGGACATTGTGAAGGGGAGATTTAAATAAAATAAAACACTGTTCCTCGAAGCTCTTATGCAAGTTGCCTAAGCAAGCAGGCGTAGGCAGGAGCAGATTGAATACTAAGATATAATCTCTGTTTCTCAATTACGTAGGCCTATCAACTTTATTGATTAATAATTCGGAATATATATTGAACCCATTGTTTTAATTCAATTTCTGTCCTGGCTATTATAGTGGAACACCAGCGTGTTTGGCACGTATGTGCTTGAATTATACTAAATCTTTAATTTCTGCATATTTATTATTATAGACACGGGATTTAATCATATTTGATAGTTGAAACTGTAACTGAGCGAGGTGGCGCTGCAGTAACGTGTGCCACTCGCATTTGGGAGAGCCCGGAATAAAAACTCCGAATTTGAATCCCAGACAGAAGGATTTTTCACGGTTTCTTCGGTGACTAGGCTAATCCAAAGATGGATAATTTTATCCACGAATGTTCTTATTTTCTCTTTCGCAACTTCCTTTATTTCCTTCTGCTTCTCCGTCATATCAGGGATTTTGTTGATCACCCTTCCGGATACTTTGATTGCCTTTCAACAGCCTACTAGGGGTGTATATCCCATGAACAGGAGGGTAACTCGGTAAAGAAGAAAAGAAGCTAAGCTGATGTGTATCTCTACTGGTTCTTAATGTTGAAAAATGGCAATCCAGCATCTGTAATACCTACCTAAACTCACCTATTCCCATTAAGCAGCTACTCCGAAAAAATGATATGGGATGCACATCCTTTAAACGCCTTTGAGAATCTTAGAAGTAAAACCACCTGACTTGGCCTAGCATTTTCAAACTCTTCTTTATTCTCCAATGATAAACTTATCACAATTGTGTCGCAGTAAGGAACTGGTTAATCAGTTTGTTTTACAGATATAGACAACATAATTTAGAAGGCATTTCATTGTGGTCTGATATTAACTGCCCCTATTCGTTTTAATAACGTGGGTTCATCATCTCCTAAGGTCTAATTCGTCCATTGTTTCAGTTCCTTGGGCTTATATTGACTTTTTTAATACAGATCTTGGGTTCCCTTTGATTATGAGCTTTAAGGGGTTGAAACAAAGGATGTGAACTGGGCTCATAATTACCATGGGGTAGAGAAGCAACTATATCATTTCCTACAGGAACTACTAACTGGTGAGTTACACAAAGAGAAGGAAGAAGGGGAAGGAAAAAAATCTTGGATTTCTCTGTGGGGTGTATTGTGGTTTATACGAAGCTGGTTTATTCAGCTACAGAAAAAAATAGAAAGAACATTAAGATAGTATGTCCCTTGGTGTAAATGCCAGGTGTACTTTATACATGTTCTGAAGATCCAAATGACTTTGTCTATTACATATGCAACTTGTGATTTTATTATTTAATTCAAAATTATATAGCACTGTTCGCTAGCTGTCAAGAAACCAATTTTATTTTAGTACTGTTGTTCTAAACCGAAAATTACTTGAAAAATAATTCCAATAATTTTAAAATACATCTCATTCATATCAACTTGTGCTATTTTATTAAGTGATCATAAATACAAAGTAATTTTTCCTGTTTATAGAAGATCACTTTTCGCCACATTTAGCAACTGGACTTGAAGTTACTTCCGTAGACCTTTGAGGGCATATAACACTTCACATTCCTGAAAAAATGTGTAAATTTAAGTGGTGATGCAATACATGTAAATATTTCAGATATATATCAACTTAACAGTGTTAACTTGTACTCTAAGTTAAATTCGATTAATACTTAGATATTTTAAAGATTTCATGTACACTTCATACATGTAGCAAAAGTCCTTGTGAAGTTGTAATTAGGTACAGAATGCCAATCTTATTCTTTTCCGTCGTAAATATATGTATTATTTTTAATTGTCTTTTTCTAATATGCTATGAAACTATCCCTCATAGAAAAGAAAACCAACACGACAGAAGAAACTGAAGGCGGTTAGGCATGGAATCGATAAGAGGGGGTGCATGTTTCAACTTCCTCTGGGGATCGTTCTCCCTCATAGAGCTAATTTCTAGGGTTCTCGCAGATCTTGTGATTGGCAACTGACGAAGAGGTTACTCTAAAATCAGGTGTTGAATTTCATAAGCCGAACATAAAAAAATGGACAAAACCAACTGTATAATAAACGGGTGTCTAAGCCACGCACGCGTGTGTCTTTGAGTGTGTGTGTGTGTGTGTGTGTGTGTACGTGTGTGTGTGTGTGTGTTTGTGTGTGTGTTCGATTGAAAATAAATTCTAATATCCAAACTGTTATCACCAAGTGGTAACACAGTCAGAAGAGCAGGAAAAACTACGGAACTGATTCACAATGAAGTGAATGTAAGGAAAAAGTTATTCATCATGTTGTTTAGACTCGTAATTTTATTTTATTCCCTTAGACAGCTATTGTTATAGCTATTAAAGCTTTTATTGTTGTTTTTATGATGTATTAGGACTGCAGGAATGATAACTCCGTGCAGAAGATTAGGTTGAGAAACATTATGGTGCTGTTCTACCACCTTTTCTGAAGAGCCAAAATGAACTCGCTCAATGCTACTAATGAACTCGGCCAACAACCGTTTTAAGAGAGAATGTTTAGCTGTCATGTTGCTATAGTGCCATTGTAAATTATATATTATCTATTTTTCTTGCATTCAGTCTAAATCATATTAGCTAATATAACTTTTCAATATTAAGTAAGAACATCGGATGACCAAGGCACATGTAGAAGGAAATAATTTTAAACAAGAGAATTTTATAAAATTGCTAGCTAAATATACCAACATTGCACGGTAGGCCTTTAAAACAAGAATAAGGAATCACATTTACCTACTCCATTTGTTAACAAATTACTCTACAATGATCTAGTAGGTTTCTGTGGTTAATTACTTCCTATATTTCTATATCACACCACTCCGGCTATTCCTAATAAGCGCTGAAAAATCTCGTAATGTTCACCCAAAATAATGTTAAACTTTAGTGGAACGTCCGACTACATTAAGCTGTCTCCGACGGTTGCGTAAACTTTGAAAGTGCTGCATATCCTTCGATGATGGAACACTCATAGTTCGGAATGGTTCGTAAATTCTTTATATAATATTACAGTAGGTGGAAGTAACTTTCTTTTGGTCCCACAGTTACTTAATAACGTAAAAGATTCACACATTTCATATAACACAAGAAACCTTTAACATGTACACAAAGAAACAGAGTACTCTCAGGTTACCAAGCTAAACTTTTTGGAAATTATACATTATCTGCGAACATCGATAGCAGAAATCTTCTCAGTTAGTGCTTATAAAACATTGGGTCATTCATTTCTAATGCTAGCAATGTTCCTCTTATACAATTGTAATTATTTAGTACAACCTGAATACTCATCAAATAAGGTGACTTTCTCTCCTGAAAGTACCTGAAATATTTTGGCATTGATATCACCTTAATATGTTAGCGTTTACAAGAAGATCCGATTTTATTTTGTTTTGCTGGATTTCTGTTGTCCCAGTTGCTAAATCGTGACTCCCGATGGAATATCCTGCATAATATTTGTGGTAATAAGAACTATTTTGTACTCCAGGTGAAAGGCTTCTTCACAAATATGTCAATCTTTAAATTCGAATTTGCTCATGTTCTAGTAGATAGGCTTTGTAACTTCTTTTTAGTCGTTTACGAATTTAAATTCCCTAAAGCTTAATGCCCACATCTGTCAGAAAACTAGGAATATCCACTTATTAAACTTTTATCAAAACAGGTTTTATGCATATGATTGCAATTTTCAGTTTCTTTCCTTCGGATATTAGTATAGGTATAAGCAGTTTATATTGCACCTTTATTTCAAGTGGGAAGTATTTCCCTAGCCGATTCCTGTCCTCGCGATTCAGTTAGAATGCACTGTGAATTAAATGACACCTCTAAACAGTGACTGCACTTTTACGTAATGTCCTTACTTTAAAATTCTCTTACAGTATTTGTTGCATAACAGTTAAATTATAGTTTAAAATGTTTATGTTTACACTTTAATATGAAACAACACGTGAGTTTCTATTGATGCGCATATGCCTCATTAACTAAAGATTATGAAACAGAAATACTAGCTAATGTTACCGTTAACATTATGGAAAATGTGTACAGTTATAGACTTAGTTGTTTAATGTGCCGTGTTAACGTTTATTATCCCATGTTTTGCGCCCAACATTGAGGAGAAGCTACCACATATTGCAACTTCTGTCCTTGGAAAGTCATCTCGTTGAAATTTAAAATGGACATGTATTAGCAAAAACTTTTCTGACAGTGGATGCAAACAGCAAAACACAATTTAATGAGTCACTCTTGTCATTATTGTCAAAACAAACCAATATGCCCTGAGAGTTAAACATTTGTCTGAATGTGGCCTAAAGCAGATGCTGATATCGAGCTGTTAAAAGCGACTGAACAGCGATCCCAAACAGATACGTTAGTGTGCGAAAAAACAATTTAGTGTGCATGCGTGCGTGTACGAGTGTGTGTGTGTGTGTGTGTGTGTGTGTGTGTGTGTGTGTGTGTGTGTGTGTGTGTGTGTGTGTGTGTGTGTGTGTGTGTGTGTGAAGGCCTGATACATAATTTTCGTTAAATTGTCATTTAGTTGAAATGAAAAGCTCCCTCAAACAATCCTATCACTTTCCTAGTTGGTGTAATGTTGGTATTCGTGAATCTAAGGTTTCTTGTGGACGCAGCCGTTGGAATGATACCAATTTATCTCGATACTCGATACCGAAAGTGATATTGAAGCACCAATGTCAATACGTCCTACTCGCATTATAAAAAGGGCTAAGGGTATAGCTTAGTATATTATTTTCGTCTTTTACTGGATCAATACTTATTACAAGTTTCGTATTAAATGTAATTGCAGGATAGTTCTTGATTTACATTCTCCATTCCGCAGCATTCCTTTTCATTCCGGTTTTAAATCCATCATTTTATATTTCATTGTCAGAGAGTACATTAACGACAATATGTATTTGATTTGTCCTCTTGTGCAAATATGATCTTTGTTGGATATGATTCAGTATTCTGTCTTATCTTTACGTTAAAACTTCAGAATTGTGTAATAGAGGGAACTCATCTTAGATGTCCAATTACTTTTTCAATGGAGATTCTGTAAACTAGATGTTGTGAAAATAACCCTTATGCCGTAATTAACCGAATATACAGCATGCTTTACATCATTCAGCAGCATGTGAGAAACAATTAAACAGCCAGCAAACCAGAAAATGAGCATCACATGCTAGTCCAAATGACTCGTGAGTAGGCCGCGCCGTGGCTCAGTGGTTAGACCACTTGGCTCTCGCCAAGGCGGCCCCGGTTCGATCCGAGACGACTGAAAAGTGAGATTCCTGGTCGACAACACCGCGCTGGAGCGGGTTTTCTCCGGGATCTCCGGTTTCCCCCGCCATCTCATTCCACCGGTGCTCCATCTGAAACTCATGTATCATCAGTGTCATCGCCTGCGGTGCCGTATGTAGTAAAAGCGGGCGTTAAACACTACATATTTCATTTCATTTCTGACTCGTGAGTCTCCATTTTTACCAGTTACACGCTGTAAGCTTTATTCAGCGTGTACACAACAGGTTTCTTGGGACTAGAAACTAGGCGGAAATTTTTTCCTGGATATTTTACACACGGCCCTGTAAATAGTTGCGTCAGATTCAAAATAGCGTTTCATTTCAGTCATACCTTTATTCATATATTTTGCTGTACAAAGTTTCCACTGCTAAATAAAATAAATGTACAAAGGGACCAGGAATGCTATAACTTGAGAATGTTACAACTAAAATCTTAATGCACCAATAATTTCTACTATATATTGGACACAGTTTTGTTGAAATCAGAGAAACGAAGATGTTATAAAAGGCTTAGTTAACATTTGTTTTAAAATTTCAATACACATTTATCCTAAACTTGATATAAACATCTGCTCTAATAGATTTATGAAAATAAATCATGTGTAAAAGTAGCACTTTTTCGTGTTCCATTACTCTAAGCTCAGTATTTTTGAGGCAATGAACTTTACTTAGAACATTTTAATTTCGGGAAATATAAACATAAACTAAATGGTAGATATAGCTGCTGCTAAACAGTGCTTCATCATTTTGAGACACCGTATTTCTAGCACGTAAATTCAGACTACCTACTACAAATACGTGTTATACTAGCAAGTCTTTCAATAATATGGAAAGAGGAAAATGTCTTTCTTGACCAAACTATCCATCTCCTTATAAAAGAAATTACCATAGTATTTGAAACACCCAATTTTAAATTTGAATGGGGTTTCCTTAATATTGCAGTATTAAAACATTCTAAAGCTAATCTTTTTTGTAGTCACCATAAATTCAAAACTTGGGCTTGAAGCATAAACTTTTTAAGATAGATAATCAACAGAAAGTATGTTGTGTAATTTCAGTTTTCTTAATGAAGCTGGACGGTATGAGCTGAAAGTAGTTCTGTAGTCACACTCTAACAGACTGATAAAGAAAAAACAGCTAAAAAGAGTGCAGTAAGAAAATGTAAACGCTGAGAGCGATCTAGAAATATCTCAGTTCAGTGAAGTTAATTTATATCGCGATTTATACTGTAGCACCGTTCACTATTTCCTCATTGTCTTTTACCCAAATTACCTAGCTGTCGACATCCCCTTAAACCCCTACGATTCACTCACTCAATTTTTTCCCACGTTTGCATTTAAATATAAGAACTTGAAGAACATTGAATTAATTCTCCCACATAGAGCTAAGCGTGGGCAGAGATCAGGAATGATGAATCCAGCGATACCGCTTGTGTAAAACATTTGAAATTCCACATGCGCAAGAGAGGAGAAATGAGAAGTGGTGAGAGTTTAGGGGGACCAAGGGACTGATCAGAACTCGGAGGCAGTGAAATATACAGCTCATAGCATTAGAACCGTGACCCCACTTCTTTTATTATGCAAGTGAGCTGGTCAGTACTATTGCGCATCATCTTATATACCTGCTACTTTATACTTTATATTTGCATAAAGATATGCAAAAAGTTCGAGCGTGTGGAATTCGGAGAGTGTGAAGTTTTAAGTGTTTGGGTCCCTACCAATCTACCTAAGTGCAACTGTAGCATCCGGAATGAGGGGAGCTCCATTTTGTACGTAAGTCACAATTTTCAAGATGCCATTGTGTTTCAGGTTTGACTGACAGAATGTCTTCTCTAAATCAGGTTTCTATGAGGAATATGGATTACACTATCAATCCAAATGAGTTTAACCGACATATGATGCTGATATTGCTCCTGCAATGCTGAAAGGTATTTCATTGGACAGTAGCTCTTTTTGCTCAAGTTTCAATTCATGTTGTATTGGTGAAAAGTTCAATATTGTGCACTTGGTGCCGGCAACATAACCTATTTGAATGTTTCACCTATTTTACTGCAACCATATTTACGTATCACATTAAATCCTCTATTTCTTGTATATTTAGTATTGCAGACATAGGATATAGGCATAGTCGAATCAATCGTTCCAGGACGATCACGAATCAGCTTTTTTATGAAAAGTAGCCTTATACTGGATTTACAGCAAATTTAGCAGATATGAAGCGCATGAATAAGCCGTTAAATATGAATTTTAAATTAATTAATGACCTACAGTAGGAGCATTCCCATATTTTCCAAACCGAGGAAACCAATTCTTCCTGCAGTACCTGTAAGTATGTCCTAGGGGTAAAGTGACGTCAGTGTGAGGAAAATGGAGGACATAGTGAAAGTAAAAGAGTTCGTTGTTCCAGTATAAGTCAAGCTTTATACGGAGATTTTACAATGATCAGTCATTGATGTGATGGAGACGATATAATTTCCTTTCATTTTATAGGTTTTTACCTCCTTTCAGTTTTCGTGATAGCATACCAAAGTGTTTATAACCAAAACCTATTGAATATTTTGGTGAAGGCTTCTAACATTTTCAAAGAAAAATGTATAATACAAAATTCAGTTCTGGGACAGTTTGAAGTTTGTACATATAACTTGCAAATTATAAAGTAGCTACTTTAAAAAAATTAGAAAAGAAAAATGTACCTCGTGTGAATGTAATTACTGGTTCCTTTTAATAATAATGAACTGTTAAAGGGCATTAATCTAAAAAACATGCTTTAAAAGGTAAAACTATTAAAAATAAATAAGTTTTGTTGTTTTCGCAATTCTGGTGGGTATACTCTACCTAGAAACTGCATTGGGTTTAGCAAAAATAACCAACTTGTTTCCATTCTAAGCAGCTTTTCATATTTATTGTAAAATATGCATTTTGTGAATCGTGACCTTTCTGCAATCATCATTCATTTGATAGTTCAATTTTGCCATTTAAATGTTACCTGGAGTTTTGCTTCTTGTTTATGTGTTAATCTTTACTTATAATTTAATTCAAATAACAGCTAAGTATTAGCTGCAAGTTATTGATCTTTTAAGGTCAGGAATCAGACTTAGATAATCAATCGCCAGTTTGCCACTAATGTTCGCCACCAAACTTCCTCGTTCTCGAATGCTTCACTTACCACAGCACACTACACTATGTTCGTTATATTGCGGGGCCGCGGTCCATATGTATGGTGCTCCGCGTACTGGAGTGTTCTCTCTTCTAAAGCTCCCGCGTTACTTACAAAGTACCATTCCTGTTAAGTTGTGTTTAAACAAAGGGGTGTGCGTTTGCATTATGACATTCCTGGCACATTCCGATGAAATTTTCTTTCACACGCATTAGTTTTTCGAATAAGTTTCATAATCGTGTGGCCTTACCTCCCCCGCTGCGTCTGCTGCTACTCTATCTCGGGTATCAACACTCTGGATGTGACTTGAGCAGCCTGGATCCCGGTGATCTGGTCGCCTAGTAGATTGCTCTATGAGTTGACTATTCTTTGCCCTGGCTAGTCATTAGAGCTGAGACCACGCTATCTACAGGGTATGCGTGAGATAGGTTGACGAAATAAAAACAACACAGTTCATAGTATCAGCTTTACTATTCAGTTCGTTTCGTGCTTACAGTTCACCAGGAGTTGCCGCCGCGTTCAGATCGAATTACTGTAGATTTCCACTATCACGTTAAAACTATACTGAATTGCTGAAATCTATCACGATGGAATAAATTACTAACACTGTTTTGAAAGTATACTTCGCCGCTTAATTAACTGCTGGGAGACCTTGTTCACTTAATAAGATTCTCATTACTGATTGTACTTCTCGGCGCAATCCGACGTTTGTGTCCCCGGCAGGCAAAACACGTCTACACTGCATCACGTCTCAGACTAGAAGGCCGACGCTAAAACCTAATATTCCTTACCAAAACAGATATAGCCTCGCCTCCAGCTGGATTTCTCTGAAAAACTCTAGTTAGCGAGCTACAACCACGCGGATATTTCCCCGAAATACTGGTTTGGGCCAGGCTTGGACCGGTCCACTAATGACCCAGGTAACGACCCTCCCGTGACCACAGCCTTTCGACGGAACATTTTCATCCATATAGACCAGCAACTTTATTATATAGCTCTGGGTTAAAATACTTATTCGCATTCTAGTAATTGAATCTAAATGCTGTTGCTTCGTTTCATGAACTTATCCATCTGTACTATTCATTATCTTAAATTCTTTCACCTTACTTCCTCATCATAATTTAATTATCATTTTATTCATTGTTAAAATCGTATTCAATCATACGGCTGATAAATACGGCATCAATCGCTGAACTGTTCTTATGAACTTATGATGCGTTTCTGTGTGTATTGTAAACAAAGTCCCTTGCTTGCCCGCGATTTTTTTCGGTAGGAATTTCACCGGATTAGCAAAAGACAAGAACATTAGCACCAATAAGGATATTCTGAAGCAATTCACGCACAACACTGATTTCTTGGATAAACTTTCACTTTTAAGACGCATAATGAACAAGTCTGCGGCTCGAACTGAATATAGAAATTGATGTTTAAGTATAACCGAGTAATAAATAGAAAGCGGATTTCTAAGCGAAATCTTTATTTTTGTTGAAATGTTGGGTTTGTTTACTTATTTTATGCTTTTTAAATAAATTAGTCTATTTTAACAAAATCATGTAAATTTAAAAGTAAATATTCACTCCTAGCCGTCATTTTATAATTCAGACGGTTTACATCGTCTCGCTGACGATGGTCGGCGATTAGAGTTCAAAGCTTTCATGAAGTTCTTCCTATATTGTCTGTACCTCTTCAGCCAGTTTTAACTCGATGGGGCTCCTGGTTAAAAGTTGTGTCATACTACACAGAAGATTTCAATGATGTAAAAACAGTGTTGTACTCCTTAGATGTAAAAGATTCAAGCAGCATTGCTACATCACAGGAGTGTTTTGCATATAAGACAAGATAGGGTACATCCATAACCCTTTGTCCAAAATACCTGCTAGTTATGAGCTCGAAATAATACCGCGGAACACTGACTTTGTTCGATAGACGAAATTTCAGTAACGTTGTATTCAGAGACTCGTGGTATTGTTAAAACTACCTGTGAAAAACTCAGTAAAGTATTAACGAAAAATTATGGTTACGAACTACTGTGTAACATTTGTAAAAGGTTTTATGGCACAGAAACGTATAACGAAGGTGAATTCACTATAGTAGAACTGTGACGCATTTCACATGTTGCAGTAACGTCATGCCATCCCTTTCACTTTATAAATAATTCTTCACTGTCAAACGCAGGAGGTTCACTCAAGAACATCTCAAGATAACCTTCCCCCTGTACTGTAACAAGCTTGCGTAAGGTAAGAATTCTACGAAACAACATGTTCATTATTAAAGTTTTACTTTTTATTTGTTTATTTTTGGTGCTTACTTGTTTCATTTTTCGTGCGTATATACTTGCTTATTTCACATTTGATTGCGCTTACAAATCCAGGATCTAGTAATATACTTAGCCATGAGCGAGCCACTCATATTGGTGCGCAGTGGAAAAATACCTCGGTTACTTCAGTGAAAGCGAACTACCCATTTACCATCATGTGACGTCGCTATAAAGTGAACGTGTGGAATTTAGTACAACAATGCGTCACTGGGAGTTGTGCGTGAGATTGAATTTGGAACCTACCTTAAATACATTGAGACAGATATATGTGTTACGGATTTTGTTCAAAGAACTTTTTCGAATCTAAACCTGCCTTACATAAAAAAGAGAAAAAAGGTATCCAAGCTTAAAATCATGAAATCAGTCTGTGTGAATCAGTGCTCTTCATATTACGATGTTCAACGTTGATAAACTCACCTTAACACTAAGATATGAGTGCTATTGTTTTGTTTCAATAGATATTTCCTCTAAAACTCGAACATCGAACCCCTTCCTTATCATTACAGTATATTTGTAAAATGATTTTATTTCCAATATTAGTATAAACTTCCAACTAATAATACTGAATATGTCAAAATATTGCCTTAAAATGACTATTTACCGGTCTTCATTCGACTGCACATGAACGTTCTACCTCTGAATATAGCTTTTAGTATATTTAGCAATAAGATAGTTATGTCAAACGATGTTGTACCTAGTTCTAGAGGTAGAGCAGGAATTCGTTTATACTGGCATCGGATCCTTAATGGCGTACGTTAATAAATAGCCTTCCAGTCCCTCGCTCTTGAACTGCATATTAACCTTCATAGAGGTGAAACACGTACCAATGCTGCACCCTCAGGAAATAATCTCTTTACTGAAAAGTTGAATATGCAACAGAGATCCCAAGCGCATATCACAATGCGGTACACAGAGCTAGTTCAATTTCCACACGTATGTACGCTCTAGCAAAGTTTGTTTCGGAACTGAATGCTCCTGAGCTTAGGTTTTCTATTACCCATATCAAAGTCCTTTCAATATATTAACAGGCATTAATTAACGGGTATTTCTACAAGGAACCTGTCAATTTAAATAAATTCTGACGAAAACGCATTGAGCAGTCATGAGTTGCTCATGAGTTTCAAATTATTTACTTCTTTTCTAGTAGACAACTTTGAAATCATTTTACAGCACTGACTAATTGTCATTAAATTATTCTCTGAGTAGACAAAATGCTTTCAAATTAGCCTATATGGGTACTTTTAAAAATTAATCTGAAATATCTTCAATTCCTTGCTACTTTCAAACAACTTATTTGAAGACCAATATATACGTAGCAACCGTTACAAACCAATATACATTTACGCGTTGTAAATTACCTTGCCAATAGATCAGAAACTTGACTAATAATTTTATCCCTAGTGTTTCGACAGTCGCCTAAAATAGCACAAGTGGTAGAGGACAATAAATTAACGTGACTGTATCCTTTACAAAGAGCAGAAGAAGAAGAAGTTTTGACAGCTAACAATTTCAAACAATAAAAATTACCAAATTAATATAAACGTGTAAGCAACCGTTCAGTCATCAGAATTCTCATCACAAAATATCTTGGTATTCTTAATTGGCTTTGTTATCTTGATTTTGTGGAAGTCTCTAATGATGTTTTGTGAAGAACGGCAAGTTGATTGCTACTTGTATATTTACAATATTTCTTAACGTTTTTAAGTACTCAAAAAAGGAATAAGAAGATACCAAATAGCTACTTTTCTGTGGGAGTAAAATTCATGGTCTCAAGCAAATTCATAGTTCATATATAAAGTTTTTAAAACTGAGAACCATATTAATCTCATCCATGGCAAAGGTTTGTCCACTGTTCCCACCACCATGATCAAAATGTTCTTTGACGTGGAAATTTTACAGATGTTCTCTTTTGAATTATCCTCAATACTCTTTTTGGAGATGAGTTGCAATCTATCCCACTCATATTTAACAATGGTTATCCAATATTCACCAGCTACCGACGAACATTAACGGAAAACGCTAGGATATTTTTCTCTTTGTATAAAGTTCGGCAAATAAAAACGTCGCTTTTAATTTATCTGTTTTGTCAGAGAACGTTTTCCGTTCCATTAAAAGCTTCAGTATTAAGATTTCAAAGGAAATATTCCTCTTCAGTTTCCGAAACTAACCTCTGAAATATTAGAGAAACATTTTTGTGAACCGGTCGGCAAGTAATTTGATTAATTTGAGACCAGGAATTTCTTTGTATAGAAAAAAATAAAGTGCTTGACCTAATTATGAAGATTAAAAGCATTCTTTTATTCGCTTCAGTGTTCAGAAACATAACTAGGGGTGTGGGTTCAGGTATGTTCTGTGGTTACAACGAGAAGAATTTTAGCAAATCTGCTCCAACCCAAATAACTTTATCTGAAACAAATATTTTTTCGTTATTTTTTTTAAATGGTTCAAATGTTTATTAAGGTCACTTGTGTTTGTAATATTGGTGTGGCAATTATACTTTGATGGTGGCTCTAAATTCATACCAATTCCAATAATAATGGCAATGCTTCATATGTGCTTTAGTTAAATTGAATCGCCAATATCCCAAATAGCGTTAATATTATTTGATTAAAAGAATTTCTGCTTGCACGCGTTATTAATACATATACCTACATAGAAAGAAGACTGGAATGTCATTGATATTGTCAAGTGTTCTCATTCTCCTTCTCGTAATTTACATCCTCCAACGTTGTCATATCGGACGGTGAATGGAATGGGTGAAATGATGCTCAAATGAGCCCAAGATCCATAGAGCTTCGAGTCACCCGACATTCGTCCTTCAGGATAAGGAAAAAACCCGAAAAAACCTATCCAGGTAATTCACCCTGATCGAGATTCGAACTCGGGACCTCTTAAACGTGAGGCAGACACGCTACCATCTAAGCTACTGAGGCGGGCATAGCAATTCTTATGTGGCTGGCCTCAAGTTATCCCCACTCAAACAACTGTTAGTACAAACAACATAAACAGCAACAGCCATGACTCACTGACAGGAAGGTAAACTGCTTTGGTGAGTAGTATCTGCAAATACAAAGCAGACTGTACATGGAACGGAGACACAAACTTCGTTACCTTTCGTCCTGACCTTAATGCTTAGAAATTCTTATATCTGATTTTAACTTTCCAATCTGAAGCTCGCAATTACCAAGAGGTTCTTAAATTGCTATTGCACTATATGTACAGAGGTGCATAAAATGCGGCCCATAATAGAACACAACTGTTTAAGTTGGTACTGGCAAATCGTCCCACCATCTGTGAGTTTGACCTGCTCTAGCCCCTGAATTGGCAGGGTACAGAGCTGGCGCGTGACCTTGCTCTGATGTGCGCGAGTGACATCGTGGAAATCAATGGTAAGAGTTAGATCTCTGCTTTCACCAGCAGACTGCGGATAAAGCTAGTGAGCTAGATGACAGATGACTAACATGAAATTCCTTTTTCTTACAAATAGACAAGTGGACTCGACCATAATCTACTGCGCAACATTTCGTCATACGCCACGTCTAAAAACTACTTCTGTACTTTGGCAGAACTGTCGAAGGATAACAATAGCTAGTTGTCCATGTCCTTACTAGTTCAATGCCGTTACGAATATGTTTTACTGAAGTCTGGCGCAAAAATAAAGTATGTTAAGAGCGTAAAACTAACGTAGTTGATGGAAGCTCCATATAAATACTGTGGCTGTTATCAGCAGGGCGAGGACATCAGGGCAGGCCATTCCCGCCTTCCCGCGCAAAACACTGTCACTGCTGACTGAGGGGCGTGACGTCACTGAGAATACAACGCAAGAACGCTTACACGTGAATGTGCGTAATGGAATATTGTGATTGCACATTATAAGATAAGATAAGGCGCTGGTGCATGCAAATTCCACAATCCTTCTGATGAAATAAACGAGATGCAGTTGATTACGAGCTATTGTAGTTATTGGCTGTGTTTTTTGTCGTAACATTATGAAAACCATTGCGCTGTTGCTGAAAGCAAACATGCTTCGTATAAAACTACGAATGTGATTTTCCATTGTTTGCCTAAAGATTGAGAACTACAGCGCAATTGGGTTTTACGCTGTAAAAGGGCTGATCTGGTTAATGTGAATAATACAAGGAGTTGTTCCGATCACTTGCTGCCCGAAAACTATGAACGGGATTTAAAAAACGAGCTGTTAGGTTTGCCGCTGAAAAGAAAATTAAAGGGCGACACTGTACCGTCATAGAAAATTCCTAATTGGCATGGGGATATATTTGAGGCGGTAGTAGCAGGTACCAGCAAAACCAATTTGCAGGTAATTATTAGATACATTCCATTTATGTATTTGTTTCTATGTGTACACTGAATTTATTCGCTCCTTTTTTATAAGAAAAGTTTGATGCGTGGAATAATAATAATAATAATAATAATAATAATAATAATAATAATAATAATAATAATAATAATAATAATAATAATAATAATAATAATAATAATAATAATAATAATAATAATAATAATAATAATAATAATAATAATAATAATAATAATAATAATAATAATAATAATAATAATAATAATAATAATAATAATAATAATAATAATAATAATAATAATAATAATAATAATAATAATAATAATAATAATAATAATAATAATAATAATAATAATAATAATAATAATAATAATAATAATAATAATAATAATAATAATAATAATAATAATAATAATAATAATAATAATAATAATAATAATAATGAAACTGTTTTTATTAATAGGCAATATCAGCAAGAGATCGCCGGTGCGAAGTTAGGACCGTGCGAAAGAGGGCGCTGTCTACTATAGTATGTTTATCTCCCAAAAAAACAAAATTGGACCCGTCGACCAGCACGGAGGTAGCTCCTGACCACTCTGTTGTTGCTGAAGAGGAAATAATTAGACTAAAGACTCGAATACAAGCCCTGAAGAAAGAAAACAGTGTTTTGAAACGGCAGAACAAGGTACAGAAGTAATATTTTGTAGCTTCCATGGACAAAGTGCTGCGAAGTGTAATGGAGTGATGCAAAACTTAATTTCTATAATAAGTTCCAAGTTTCCCGAAATTCATCATAAAGTGATCTCTCTTAATGTGAGGACAAGAACCTTATTAGAATTAGGCACTTAAATAAAAGAGCGAAGACAGAAACGATCAGGAAACTTGCAGTAAAGAAAAATCTTCAGTGGGTTGCTTCGTCATTTTCTTGAGCTACACTGATTAAGTACATATGAATAGTAACATGTTTTAAACTCTTAATACAACTGCTAGAAAGAACCTTCATTATAATACACAAGTGGATGTTTATTCCTTCCGATTTTACACGTAGCAGAGCTTAAATAACACATACTGAGGGGCTAGTGTTTAACTCTCGCGGTTGAACTGTATTCTCAGTGACGTCATGCGCGTTAGCCAATGGCAGCGCGACTCTCCGGAATGGCCTACCTGAGTATTCTAGTTGCCTTGCGAGGACATATCCACTGAAGGTAGACTCAAGTTACAGTTGATCGGCTGGTCTGCTTGACGTCACCACTACATACAAAGTCTCAGGGGTAAACAGTTTACACAGTGTCACTGGCTGAGCATGATAGCTGCGCTGTACAAATAAGGTTGTGTTCGCACTGTGGTTTGCAGAACAATCAAGAATGTCTTCAAACACAAATGAAGTTACATTAAATGACTTGTTAGAGGTTATTTTATGTTGAATGGTGAATTGAATTATATGGTATTCGCGTTTTACACACCCTTGTCTCTTCTGTTTACATATTCAGATACCTCAGTTACGTCACCAACAACCCGTGCCGGGCAGTTTATACTTCGTGCCGCGCTCACATTTAGCAACCAGCGGATGTTTGTCCTTGCACTTATCAGGTGAACGACTTACGCACCGTTCCTTATCTCCTTTTCTAGATGACCGAACTGTGTTTTATTGGTTAAGCCTTTCTTTCTACACCAAATGTGGAGCAACTTTATTCATATCTAGGGGGATGGCTCAGACTGTTTCGTTTGTGGCCGCATTTGGGAGGCCCGAATTCGATTCCTATGGTCGACCTAACTAAACCATGGGGTTTTTCGGTGGTTTCACTAGGTGACTGCTGGGTAGGTTAGTTACATCCACCGAATTTCCTGTCCCTCCATTTCATCTTCATTATCGTTTCACATAATCTCTTAGCTGGTGTTCTCTTTCAGGGTAGGACTGTCGGCAGGTGTCTCAGCAATGCATGGCAAGATGATATGCTCTGAGGAAACTACTTCCTCCTCCAGTAGGTCGGTTCGCGGTCTCCGAACCGACTGCTGGGACCGTTTCAGAACGGTATTGGGGAATGTCAATTGTCCTGGCCTTCCGGGGGAGTTTTTTTAAGTAAACTGTGGGGACCCTGCTCTCTGCACTGTCGTGACTCCTGGGGACAGCCACCTTTGTCTTCTCTCACCTCATCCTTCCTTCCGGAGATGCCCCACTAGAGGCATAGGTACAATATTTCAATACTGAAATCATAACTTAACTCATAGAGGCACTATTTGTACTATCCCTTCATTTCACATTATCATATAGTTCTCTGGTTTGTTTTATGCACCTAAATTCAATATTTGATAATGTGCCACTTTTTTGTACGTCAAAGTGTATGGGTACGCAGGTTAAAGAAAATTTGAAATTTATGTCCATTGGCAACCTGCGAATTTCTTCATATTAGAATAAAGTTTGTGCCTTTATTATTTTATAGGAATTTCCCTCCATTCTTTAAGTTTTGTAGACCTCACAATGAAATAAATTCATTGCAGGTACCTTCAGTCACCAAAAAATCACAGATGCTTACATTTATGGAGAGGTCCCTGTAGCTGGTAAAACTAACCTTACTTGAAATGTGTCAGATGGGGCACATGAGAACTGTGATGTCAGACGGTGGTTGCAAGTTCTAGATGCGATTGTCATTGAGATAAGCTATGACATCAGCACCAACGGGGCTGGGCATATCTCGGTCATTATCAGCGCTAGGGGAGGAAGATCTTTTCGCAGCAGATCATAAATTTCCAACTTAGAAGACTATAACGCCGTTGTATATAAAACACAACTCGGTTTTTCAAACTTAGGCAGACCCATAGTATTGGTTCGTAGTAATCGCAAACTATACCTCAACCTTTATTCGTTTTGGAGGTTGGGTAAACATGCGAGTACGTTATTTCTGTGAGAATAACGTACTGGATATATTCCGATACCCAAGAGATGTCATTAAGAGTGACTGCACTGAAAACATCAAGTTTTACCACGTTCTTCGAAATATATATGAAACTTAAGTAAAGTTGAGAGGACTAGAACTAACAATTCTAGTCTTTTGCAGGCGTTATAAAAATGTGATACCGGAGTGGTATGTTTAGGTGAATGAAGTGCCATATTTCCATAGGCTGCAAGAATGTTTATCTTCCGCAAGACTTCCGCATTTATCTATCCAATCCAGAACTGACAGGAGTTACCTTTACTCACTAACTCCAAATGCAGGTCCTAACAATCCTCTTCTGTACTGAATGGCTCTAAAGGGACTCGCTCTTGTGATTAGTGAAAGTTGTTATTTATGGACGCTCGTTATCCGCCATGTTTCCCATTCTATATCGGGCGAGAAACTCGACGTAATTTTGCTCAGGGGGCTGTTTTTCTGATTTGAGGCTATTTTACGTGCCGAAAATTTATGACACCGGACCACTGCCTTTATTCCCTTCCACAAGAAGCCATGCTGAGGATATTTAAACCCGACATTAAAGATCCATCGTTTTCCGCCCATTCACATGTAACTATTTACACGGTATCAACTCCAAGGCTTTGAAGTATTATCGTCATAATCATTCGTTGTCTTCAATGTATAATAGTAGCTTCTGAATATGTATTGCATATAAATTCATAACTTTGCATTTACTCAAGTTTATTCAGTTGCTCAAATTTAAACTGCATCACATAGCTCTCATATCTTCTCTTCTGGGGAAAAGAATTTTTGGAACTAAACATTTGGTAACACATTTTCAACCATTATCTTTTAATATGATGCCGATGTGCTTGTGATCTATGTGGGTAACACAATTTTCAGCCTCCGTTGTGATATCTCTGCTAGCAAACATTACAAAGTAAAAAATCGATCCATTAATAAATTACACATATTTAAAAACAGAATCGAAGTATGCATCAAAGAAAGCAGAATGGGGTGTGCAAGGGCAAGGAAAGGTGTAATAAATTTAAGTGGCTTAAGAGCAAGGAAAGGGAAGAGAAGTGCACTAAAAAAATCAATTTTGTTATGATTGGCATTACATTCTGGAATGAAATTATTCTGAAGAAAGAAGAGAGAAATAGAAAGAGTTTGCAAATGGGGCTAAAGATTTGGAAGCAAAAGCAGGGATATATTTAGGAAAAATAAAGTTAAAATAGTTAACAAAATTGTGAAGAAAGGCGGAGAAAATACAAGTAAGAGTTAAATATAAGAGGAAGAAACAGAAACAGCGGACTCTAGGAGAGAGCAATAAATTGTGTAAACTTTATGTACCTAAAGCTTAAAGTAGGTAACAAATAAATTACAAATTACTTCGTTATTCTGCGACGGGTCCAAATGTACCTAAAACTTATTCCACCTACTTCTGTGACTGGATGAAGAAAGGTCCTAAGAGACAAATATGAAGCAATAATATTTGTAATATTCACTGTGAAACACATAAGGTGTCAAAGTTAGTCTCTCGTCATAAATTCGACACTGGTTGTGATAAACTAGCTCGCTCAATGTACTGTGATTACCAACTCAACATTGCAGAGGGAGAAATGTGTTTAAAGTTGGTTGCAACAGAGCTCAATTGCACAAGGGCACAACTCTTTAGTCAAATTCTCCACTTGCTTGGATAAGAAGTTTAAAATTATGGCTGCCGTCATGTGGCGTGTAAGCTCAGCTGAACTGTGTGACATGCTCCCAAAAATTTATTTCCATTAATAGAAACCTCATCAAGAACGTGGCTGTTGCTTTGATGAATTTGTAATTCGAGAACGATAGTGATATAAAGTGATAAAATTGATTATAATTTCAATGAAACCGGTATTAACCTTTTGGTAAAATCCGCCTTTAAGTGAATTGTTGATGTCGTCCTTATTAACAGGCGTACAAATTCTTAAATAGCTGGCTTCAATATGTAACAAAGAATCCTTAGTGATAATGGTTTGAATGTAGACATGAGAAAAGAGATTAAGGGTCAATGATAGACAGGTGAAAACTGGTTAGAGTGTTGTCTGCAAACGGCAAGACACTCCGAGGGATGGTGATAGGATTTGTTTGTCACGGCGGTAACGGCATTTATGTGGTTAGAGGTTAAAATCCCACTGGCTGGTCTTCATGACCGTGGATTCTTCAATGTTTTTTCAGTTCTCATAAACGCCAAATAACGAGTATTTGCCCTAAACTTAGCCTGGAACGCTTCCTTCCAAAATATCATTTCATTGCCTCAACCATCAGTGTTCACCGTCTGTAGTGCCGTAATTAATTAGAACAGAATTAAACACTATAAGGCTTATCTCCAACCTCCCTACTTATACTCCACTGACGCTCAATCTTAATTCCTTCCATCCTTAACTTTAATTTAGAAATTCCTATGCTTGCATATTACTATGGTGATGACATTATTTTAATGGTCCTCAAATAGCAAGAACTAACACAACCCATTCGCAACGCTACCCTACACCCACCTCTTGGAGTAAAGTTAGCAATTTCTGCATCAAGTACAAGAGGGGAAGTAATACGTGATCATCATAGACGAAAGATTTGCATATTTCTTTAGCAAATGAAATTCCCGCGTTCCAATATGGACACCTTGTTTCCTTTGTACAGGCAAACATTAATCAAGCATTTACCATCAAACTTCCTTCATTATAGCTGATATGAGTACGTAATACAACTTTTGGAGAGAATCAGTAAGTCATACCAACAGCACAACTAAAAATTAAAGGTGAAACCAAAACACCTTCAACTACAACTTTCTAGGAGTTAATCTGTATTTGAGAGATGTTTAAATGCATTACTGTTCGTATGTGCTATCATATTGCCTATTGGTGACTAATGCATATTCACATATCATGTTAAGATTTTCCTGTAAATCTGCATCATCGCCAGTTTGAGGTGAACCTGTTCTACTTTTAATGTTAGTAATGGTTCTGTGTTGTGCTGTAGTTCCATACATTTGTCTTATATACATACCTATTTGTGTTATGATGCGTGCTTAGCAATAGTCTTCAGATCACATGCTCAGAAACTTGCAGCATAAACTGAATACTGCTTTCTGCATCATTCCACTTTAATGCTTATAGTGATCGGTGTGGTCGGATCCTCCGCTTGCTTACTGACGCGTTACCCTCTCTTTTAAGTTCATGTTATATCACCAACATCACCTACCCTCGATGGGGATGGCATTTCCCGTTATTATGGGACCCCATGCTGTTTCCTTTCCTACACCCTCCTAATTCCCACCTCCCTCTTCTATCTCCCCCTGCCTAGAACACACAACCAGAGGGCATTTTCTGTCAACTTGTGACGTGGCAAACTGATAACTTTGGTATCTGTGTTGTCGTGCATAACATGTGCCTGTAGCTTACGGAAATGTGAGGTCTTTAAACAATAAAAGTAGCATTTGTTTAATTTTAGTCTAAGGATACACTTATTTCAAATCAAAAATGTATCTGGATTTTCAGCAGATTTAAACATTAATAGGCAATCTAAGTACACAACATTCTTGGAAAAATATATGTGAAAAAAAGGAAACATGTTCGGAAAAACTCAACTATAGTATTTTCCTCGCGTAACTATAAAATCGTGAATGGGTATGAACTATGATGATCTCATGTTTCTAGAGCTTATACAACAGTTACGAATCTGCCTCCTTTCTACATTCTCTGTCGGTAAATCAGGCTCTCTAATGCCAAAATCCGGTATTCACTCACAGGGTATTTTGCAGAAATAACCAATAACACCTACATACCAAAAAGGACAAATTTGAAACTTAAAGCTAAAATTCATACCTCAGTGTGTGTCACAGTTAAAAAGTTTACTGTCAAAAGTAACATCTAAATATGTAAATCAATATTTAATTTTTGGAAAACGATCCATAACAAACGTATTTGTGCCTTAAAATATTATATGTAACAAACGTCAATGATCTCTCATATCTTTTAATATGGATATTTTTATAACACTTCTACAAATTCAAATGAAGTCAGTAAAGGGTCTTTACCTATATTTTAAGAAACTGCAGTAGAGTTTCGGTATCCGACCTTCGGTAAACCGACATTCCGTATTATCCGTCTCACCAGTGCTTGGTCTGCAAGATGTGCATCCTCGAATCTTCAGTCAGTGTGCAGGTGTAGCTTGGGTGCGGACGATATTGTTTTCATTTCCTGTGTGTACAATATGACAAGTAAAAGCAGGAAATTGTTTGTTTCCATAGAGGAAACATTGAAAGGAAAATATCGGCGACAACTCCTTTTGTTCCTGATAGAGGAAAGGGACAATGGCAAGGACATGACGCAAAAGTTAAGATCTATCAACATGTAAGAAAGACTTTGCATACTGAGTGACTCAGAATTTAGAAGAAATCGAAACGACGACATTAGCAAAGTCTTGGAACATACTGTTAGATGATGAAGAAGAGATAGTACAAGAAGACATGGGTGACATTGTTCCCTCACTGAACCGCATTCCTGACTATGAGGACGCTACCTCTCAAGATGCGAATAGTTGGTGTGCAGAAGATCAACAGTTTGAGCTCACAGACTGTGATATTGTTGATTTTGTTAATGGTAATGACAATGAGGATGAAGCAGAATTGAAGAACAAAACGAGAAGAAGATGAGTCACACTGAAGGTTTAAATGCGAGATGGCATTAAGATACGTGGAGCAACAGCCGAAGGCAAGTGCATCTGAGAATCTCGCAGCACGGAAACATCATTCATCTGGCAAGCAGACTTCATTGATAAGCTTCTTTTCTTAAGACATTTGGAGCTTATTTTCGTTCAATATTGCATCCAGTATTGGTTTTATTATTCACTAAATACCACAAAACCAACAATAGTTTTAATAATACAGTATACCTACTATGTTTTACTCCATTTTCCGACTTACTTTGTATTATTAGACATTTTCGGTTATCAGACCTCCTCCAGGGCCAGTCTAGGTCGGATAATCGAGACTCTACTGTAATTCGCAATGCACTCTCCTCAACAATGATATTTTCTGAATTAAAGTTAAGTATATTTTTATAGAGTAGAATTTTTCATTTTTGTCCCCACTCACCATAAATGTTCTTAGATAGTTTCCGAGGTAAGACTTCATTATCACACCTCAGGAAAATCAAACTTATTTCAGCCCAGCAGGGAATATTAAGTTCTCTACCACGTACATTAGGTAAGGGAAGTATTGCATTCCACCTAAAAATTTGATCTCGAGATTTCATCTGAAGTTTGTGTTGAAAACCTGTGAAATCAAAAATGTACAGTTTTAAAAGAAGACATTTTACTCCGTTTATCTGTCTGTCTCTGAACAGCATAATTCAAAAACTAAAAGTTGGTTAAAAACCAAACATGGTGCTTAAGTTCAAAAAGTTGTGACACAAAGTCTTACAAAAATTTCTCCGCACTCCGAACTACCCTTCAGATTGAAATTTAAAAAATCCATTTTCTTACATATTTTGATTAAAATATCATGTGTTTAAGATGTATTAGTGAAAAAGAAACGTATATCTTGAACGTTTTTCTAGAATAGTGTCTGAAACCCACCTCATTTTAGGTGACTTTTGTGGAGTGGTAATTCCTAAGATGTAGACAGAATCATACTGCACAAAAATTCTATATTTCCTTGAAGCACTCAATATGTGGAAAATACACTTTTCTGGAACAATTTTCCAGTCATTCCTTATTATCGGTTTACATTTCCAAGTTCTGATACTTTTTCAAATATGCACACAATGCTCTTTTATTTCTGTCATCTTTCTTTTTCTTTTTAATTTTCTTTCTTTCTCCTGTACTGCCATGCTTGCACCTTGCACCTCTCTCTTGCACCTACAAGAAAATTAGCAATCAGAAAATTTCTGCAAATGTTCATCTCGATTAAGAGGTAGATAAACGAAAATAATGTGTAAGGATACTTTTACTAGAGTAGAGAAAACCTAATGAGTTCGGCCCATCAGACCTTTTTCACTTTAAGACTACTATAGTTCAAGTGTTCCTCTAAGCTCTGCCGCAATAAGTTTCTGACTATACTGGCTTTGTAACCTGCGTCATTGTTTCTTATTTTCTGTAAACATTTTATTGAGGGTTTGTGGTATACTATAATCAAGAAACAACTCTTGGATGGATTGTATATGTACACATTTAACTTATTTGTTATTTAAGATAGTAAAATGTTGTGAACTGTTTATATTTCCTTACTGATAGTTTTGAATGAAAAACGCCTTAGAACATCATAAGGATTTCCTTCTAGGTTAATATTCCACAGATTCGCAAATACACGCCTTGTGGATAAATGCTGTTCTCACAAGGGTAAATTTAATCTTCAGTATTTAAAATAATATAATGCATATTAAATTAATTGGTAATCTTTTGATAGGAGTTTAGTTTACTTCTGTCATTTAAAAGTTCCCAGTAACGTATATATTGACATTCAATTCAAAACGAAATATTTTCATGTAAGTAACTTGTATCCGTGCACCTAAATCAGTATAAGAAGATCTAAATGAATGAAAATCTCGTGGCATCACAGATACGACTTTCTTCTGCCTTAATATCTTCAGAAATGTCTTAAATTTAGGAATATTCAATGCAGTGTGTGACTAAGTTCGGCACGTTAAATAATGAAGAAAACGCTAACTTTTGTTTAGAGTGAAATATTTATATGCACTTGCGTGCATTTTACGTTTATTTTCCTCTACAGTGTTTAAAAATATAAAGAGAATATTTGCTCCCTTTAGGTTTTAATTAAGGCTACTTGTTACTGAAATGCCATTATTTACAAATTCCAACCAACTTAGCTGAAACTTGTGTTAAAAATATATCTGTATATGTAGCTAGCTTTCCATGATATCTATCTTCAAAGCCTTAATATCAAGTCTCATATGAAATGCCCCCTGTGTAGACAAAAAACTTGGAAATTTAACTTTTGATTTTTTTGTATACAGTTCTGTAAAGTCCAGGATTATATTTTATGGACTATTAGAGTATCCCTCTAAATGAGTAACAAAGTAATTAATTCTTTCATTTGCATCAATATTATTATTTTCATATTATTAAATCATTAAATCTCTAAATTAAAACTATACATAGTATCAAGAAAATACTTTAGATTTCTTCACTGTATCGTCAAAAATGTACTTAAACATGTGGTTAAGAATGATCTGATGGAGAACATATGTAACACAGAAAAACGTATTACTCTACGGCATGTGAAAATATGCGTTGTTGGATGCCAACACATATGGTGGGGGGTATTTGGCGATATATAATATCAGTGTCCACTCAGCATCATGATGCATTTGAGAAACCTTCGATAGGCATCGGTCTGCACATCAGGAAAATTAACGTTCCGGCTCTGGGAAGTATGATGCTGACCACCAGCTGTATGCTGATATAGGTTTGTTTTGCTCGTGCGGGCGTGAGAAGAGTATCTTTATTTGTGGGCCTAGCTCCGAAAGTCCTTTTGCCTCATTTGATTAACGTTGAAGAACGAGAGTACGCAAGAATAAAGCAAAATTACTTACTTTATTGGTGCTCCCTAATGCTCATCCATTTAACTTACACATATGAAAATTTAAATACACAAAAATTAAACGAGAGAATTGTATAGTAGTTCTGTAATATTTAGGGATTTTCCATAAATGTTTTTAAAAATATTTTTCTCTTCAGTGTTTCAAAAGTCTTTTTATTGAGCATTCTTATTATTTAGTAAAAATGTATGTGTTACTAAGGCCCTTGGCTAACTTTCTGTTGTTAATTCCACAGCATTTCACACACTGGTTATTTTAACTAGATTGTGTATACGTATTGTTGTTGGCAATATAAAGATACCACACACTACGAAAAACTTCAGAATCACTGTGTCCCTGATTATAAATGGCTAGCTTTCAGAAAATATATTTACATTGAGAAGTCATGTGGCATTGCATGTTTCTGGTACGACAACCCGATTACATTTTATGCACATTAATTTCATGTAGTCCTACACTGAAAGCTTCTGCACTTTTATGGAAATCTCCTTTGTGAATTAGTTTGTTACCTGCCCACTTCCTTTGAAAATGCAATTCTCTTGATGAGAAACTCTCGGGTAAAGGTGGTTAAGCTTGATATTGGATTATCTTCCTTAGAGACCTGACAGTGGGCACCCTTGTGGCGTCGGAGAGTGAAATTGGCAGATTATGTGCTACTTGTTAGTGTGTGGCCTAGCCGCTTTAATTAGAGTACGAAGGTTTATTCTGGGTAACATTAAAGGAAGAGAGGCAGTCGCATTATGAGCGTAGAAGCCAAGATAGAGTTTCGTATGGTGGGAATTGCAAACTTCAATGTCTTATGCTCAGTATCAATCATAATTTACCACCCAAGGAAAGTTCTTCGCCGTCAACCAAGCCAGACTCATCTTGAATCTTCTTCGATCCCGAACTATACCACTACGCAACTCTTGGCAAATAACATTTTGTCTTTCAGTGTCCCGAAGAAGTAGCGTAGATACTTTTTCTTTCCTAAGAGGTATGTCTAGTGTGAACTTATTAACTGCTTTCTCGATCTGCTGAAGTTGCAATATAAGACATTTAATTTCTTTCGGGTGCGACTTCAATAATTACACAAGCATAATTTTATATAAAAGAGAATAGTTGTTCGTATATGAGCATAAATATTAATTATTCCACCCATATTGACAATACTTTCACCTTGGAAGCCTCTGTAGGTTCTGATGGATATGGACCATAAAATACTTTCCAGTTTTTTATTAAAAACTAAAAGCAATTTACAAGGTATATCTGTTATACTGACAAATTACTTTTTTATAAAAAGATCATACCTGAGAAGAAGGTTTGCTTTCCATAAAAAGTTATTGCCCCCGTAGGATGAGACTGTCACTGTCACTGTCACCTGTCACTGTCATGCAAGTGTGTTTGACATATAGTCCGATATGTAGCGTCAGTGTTCTCTGCGTCACTACATGTATGTCGACTATTTATTTACATCATTCGGTATCTGTATTTAAGGAGCCTAGTTTCAGAGATGGACAAGAGCCATTGACATTATTTTTCACTAGAGAGGTATTTGTGTATTCCTATCACAGTTTCATTTAGTTAACCTCAAAATTTTTGTGTGGCATGTTTGCAGCTCTAATAGCACAATTATTAAGGTCTCCACTTAAAAATATTGTTTGAATATACTATAAAACCAGTGTAAAATATGCAATGTTTGTATGTGAAACTAAACTTCGCTTATGTCCATTTTTGAAACAAACATAGATGCAAGTGTCCGTTTTTGAAACAAAGAATTCCCAGTTTGAAAAATACATATAAAGGTTCATTTCAGGAACAAACGGACTACAGATTAGAAAAGAGCAGGCCAGATATGAAATAGATCGATTCTTAACTCAGTTTTGATAAAAATGGCGAATGCCGTCTTTGATACTGGGCGCGTCATTTGTTGTTTCTCAATCTTGGATATTTACTGCTATACCGATTGATATATATATATATATATATATATATAATTTAGCATGGCTTTTAATATTCCTTTATCCCTGTTTATTTTTAAATGTATTTGCTTTTGTAGTTTTATTTCTATTTTTATTCATTTTTTAATATTTTGCAGAGAGTCTGAGCACCATGGACACCATCTTATGAACGCCACTGTTCCAGCCCTTTTACTTTCTTCTTAGTGATCAGTTCCATCATTGTTATTTCTTCCTCCACTCTTTAAAGATCTACTTTGTTCATTTAAAGTATTTTTCTCCTCGTTACACCTAAATTACAAAATATGTTTTACCTAATCGCAATTTTTTGAAGTATATAATCCTACATTTCATGTCACACTATTTTCTGATATCTTCCTTCATTCATTTATAGATATCTGTATCACAATATTTTTATAAGCTTGTATTTACTCCTTCTCTTCTTCACAACTCATGTTGTTTCTTATGCTGCATCTTAGATCTGAAGTTCTCCACTCGCTCCTAATTCTAAATATATACATATTCTTTGCTTTTATTTGATAAAATCTTAATTTTATATATTATTGTGTATCTGTTCATCCTGAAATAGTGCCGTACGTAACAGACACTTCGGTGAGCACTGAAGATCTAGTTTGGCTGGCCTGTCTTCACGCTAGCCTTTCCGTTTAACCGTGATAGCCGGAGCAGAATCCTACCTCCCAGGCCTGGTGGCAATGGAAGCTTCGCGTTGAGTCCAAGAACGGCAGAACTAAAGGATATTAAAACTGTTGCATCTGTGTTGATCGCCCTTGTGACTCAGACATGAAAGGAATGTAAGGTGTGCTTTCCACTTCGACCCTGATTGGAGGTATTGTGATTTGAGTACAGTATTTGAAGCTCTCGTTTTATAAGAGGTATTATTCCACTTGTTAAAGTATGTTAAAACTGAAATGTTTTGTTCTTCTGAGCCATGTTACTGGTCCTTCCCGGTACACATTTGGTCATACGGGTTTATTGACGCAGCATTCTAATGCCACGTCCTCCTAGTTGCCATAATCATTAGAGTATAAAACAGTGAACCTAATTAGCGTAGATATCAAATGCACATGTGTGCAGCATCGTGATAATGAAAATAAATGCATAGCGCGCATTAACTAACTTTATCACTTAAGGTATAGGAAGTATTAACTCTCCTTCCTAAAATTATACTAGCAATTTTACCACACCTCAACAGCTGTGACCAGTATTTATAAGTCCATAACCTTAAAACAAAGCTTTGGCATATAGCTGAGTACACCAGACCAATGTTATTCAGGAAATACACCCTTTGACAACAAAAAGTACCAGAATCTGGAGGTGTGTCCACATCGTGTTCACGGCCGGTTTATAATGGTGTTGCGGAACGCGTCTTTTTGGTTGCGTCCTACTGAATCCTCTCATAATTATTATAATAATGAGAATGTTCACACGTTGTGTATTGTTTCACATGTTTCATAAATATCCACATAGGGAATGCTGTGGATGTGTGCGAAAAATTGAGTCTCGTAATTGATTCATAATTGAGTCTCAGTTACTAAACATGCACTGATAGCCGAGCGGTTATAGACAAATATATACGATCTAACCTACAAAGATTCGAATCCCAGACATAATTTGGACTTTTTATTGTATAAATACGAAATGTGTATTACGCACATTGTAATGTAACTTCAAATTGCTAAGGCTTACTTGATTTGATGGTATTTATGCTCACACCTAAAAACTGAAACAGTCTACACTGTTTTTAAACTAACTGAAATAAAATTTTTATTCCTTTATGTAAAATCAAATAAAAATGGAAATTAATTTAGTAGTGGGTGTGTAAACGATCTGCTCCTATTACTGCCCTCATTCCACGGGGCATGGATGAGATCAAATGCCTAGTGAAATTTTCATGAGTATATTTCGCATTATATGCCAGCATCATTCATAACAGATGAATGAGCCCAAGTGTTTATACAACCAATATTAAGAAAATTTTATAATAACGTTGCATTTATTTTGAAAACGACAAGAATATGTTATTTGCATTTTTATAAATTAATGTGCTTAAAATATTATTATTTATCTTCTGCAAGAAAAGCAGAAGGCTTTGCTATTAAAATAACAGCAGTAAAAATAAACATACACCGCAATGATTTGAACTCACGTTGATCTATTTATGAGACATGCGTTTTATCGTTCGGCTACCACGCATACGGCCCCAAGACCCAATGCAGCTCCCTATCTATCGCATAGCTTCGACACAAAGCCAGAGTGGTATCAAAACATATATTGGAAAAATTAATTATTCTTTCACACTAGCCGTGTGTAGACCAAAGTATGGAAAGGTAGAGCCAGACTGAAAACTTCAATGCCATAGCCGGATTTAAATCATTGAACTTCTCAAATTGACTCTACCTTTCCAAAGCGAATATTGTGAACACAGCGTCAGTGAATGCTTGCGATGTTTTTCGAGTCGAACTTCTTCTCTGGCAGCTGCTCACAAAGGGTGTATGTTTCTGAACCATCATTTTAGTAACATCATTTTATTATTCTGGCGAGATGTAAGCTCGATTCTGATTTATTGAATAACCTACGATTTAAAGAAAATAATTGCAATAAAATATTAATTAACTCATTCAATCATTGAGAGAAACGCTTTTTGTGTTATTTAGTACTTTGGTGTCTGGAATATTTATACAGAAAACAAATCAAAATCGAAAACATTAACAGATGCTAGGAAGGTCATAAAACAGCCAAATGCTATGCAGAAGATAAAATCAGACAACTACTAGGGAGGTAACCAAAATGCGAAATAACCAGACATGATTGGATGAAACGGGCCAAAAAAGATTGGGATAGTCAGATTAAAATGTTTATTGTTTTCTTTCGTGTGAAATATATCAAAATATCACTATGTATGTAAACACTATTATTTAATCCAATAGCGTACCGCAGAAGGTACGCAAGTTTCTGTGCTACTAAAACCTTCATGTATGCGCTAATGTTCTATCATCATAGGAAAAGTATGGCTTCCTTCGGAAGGGAGTCGCATAGGTACGACATGTAACAGAACCTTAAGGCTGAGGAAGATTATACGGTCTTTCACGTCCAATATAGAATTTGAAGCTGAGAAAGACAAGCAGTTAAATAGTTACCATAGAAAAAAGTAATTTTACTAACGATTTTTAAAACCCTACATAATGTACGTTGCACTTATATGGAGAAAGCGGTAGAGATAATCATGGCGGATGAGTGATGGGGGAAATGGGGAAGGGGGATAGATTAAAGATGAGAAGAATTTCCGCAATCAACGCAACCACGCAAGCAGAGTTGCGTGCACAAAATAAAAATACGGATACCTTGCCAGGAAGTGAATACCTTAATTTATTTTAAACCACTGAATACTAAATGGCGTCTAAGCGTTGAGTGTCTCTACGATACAAAACTTTCATTATTTTGGAGAAGTTCGCTATGTAATTGAGTGTCATGCTACATAAAGGATGCTAAATATTAATTACAGTAAAACATAAAATTCTACACTTAAAATATTTTCTGTAGTCAATTAGGGGCAATAAATAGATATGTATACAAGGTAAATAGAGATTTTCACTATGGTGAATGCAAATTTTAAATTTGTAAAATGTCTCATGAAACGAAAGTATGGATAAGTGGATAAGATGAGCACTGCTTTTGCAAGTCTATAACTTCTAGAGCCTTAGGAAGTAATCCTAGGTCATGGAGAGATCGTAATACCACTACGGAGTCAATGTACAATATTAATGTTCACAACTACTTATTACTGCTCAGCATAATTATAAAATGCATAATAATTTCCTCTTTTCTGTCGGTGAAATTGAATGAACCATGATGTTCACATCGTGTATTTGATGAACGCTTTGGGAACACTTCAACGCCAAAGAGCTAGAAAAAAGCATGTCAACTCAAACCACTGTATAACTTAATAATAACATAATCGAAAACATATGGCATAGCCTCTTCTTTAAATGTCCCACTCACCGGGATGTCGAACACAAGACTTCTCTTAATCTCTCGGAGAAGCAGATTTCGCTGTATCATAAATATTACCCCAATATTAATTGGAGAACGCCCTGAATAACCATCACTTCATGTCGCACCTAAAACAATTGGCTTACTTCTTGCTAACTTGGCTGATTCGTGATCGCGTCCCACTGGAATTATCCATAAAGTTTTGGAATGTTCAGGAGGCGGAAATAAGGATAACATTCAAAGGATTCTCGTTATTTCTTGATAATGTTTATGGTGTTTATGCGGACGCTCGAGACCATTTAATTGATAATCTGGCGTGTAGCTATTTCACAGTATATTTGCAATATTGAAATTACATATACATTTTATAACTCCAATATTCTGTAAACTAACCCACAATCCTCTTTATTCGCAATATATTTTGTAACTGAGGAACTACTAAATAAAAAAAAACATAGATGTCCTGAAATATGCAGTTTGTGTTCAATGAAATTATTTCGTTAATAATGAGAAACACAGTTAAAATATTTCCATTTGCAGCGATATTAAGTGATTATTGCTTCGTTGCTCTTCATATAATGCAAATATATGTAATATCGACGTTGCTATCTATCAACATGTTTTGCAAACAATTGACCTTCGTGTCAGCTCTTATGTAGCTAACACTCTCCGCAAATAGTTACTGTAACAAACAGTAGATATAAAAACTAGATTAAAGAAGTCGCGTGATTTTAACGCATTTCAACTCTTTTCCTTTTTATTCACTTGGATGTCACAAACTAGCAAACAAGGTGCTGAAATTTGTACATAGAAAGCAGAAGATGAAAGAAAATGTTCGTGGAAGGTAAAGATATAAAAGATGATCCTCTCTAATGTCCAACTTTCACACACTAAAAGGTAACTACAAAACAGTTTCCTGGAAAAGAGGGTTGACATAGACCGTCCGAGGGTGTTAATCTCCTTTTAGGATCTGTCTTTTGCCTACTCATGCAATTTATATCCTACCCATATAATCCTCCTCCTTGCTCCATTTAGAAACGGATTAGGACCGGTAGTCTCCAGGTTTCAGCTCTGCATTCCTGTAACATGGGGGAGCTAAATTGACTGTGAAAAGTAGCATGCGCCATAATATGTGTACATGAGAAGAGCATTTCTCTTGTTACGACCCCATTACACGAAAAACTCATCTTAATTCCCTGGATATTATGAGCGTGTTCTCTGATTTTTGTGTCAGGTCCTGCATTTGATACTTGAGCGGTTCTTTTTTCAGTTTTATGTTTCGGGGACCTTTGCTAAATACGTTGTTATACTTCTAAATTCCCGGAACGCAGGCTTAGTAACGAATAAATGGCCAGCTTCGTCTGACTTGTTTTAAACAGAACTTGTTTATATATGGCGTGCTCATTATTCTTTCTTCCGGGTTTAGGTAACCTCTTATGTAATTATTATTAATTGCTTCATTTATACTCCGTCTTTAACCAAGCTATTATATAGGTGGCGTTTCCCTTTCCGCACTATTTCCAGTCAGATTATACATGTGTACAACCGCCATTGGATTTTTGCTTCTTTCTCTCTCGCTCTCTCTCTCTCTCTCTTTCTCTACATTAGTTGTAAAAATCCACACTGTCATTCACACATCTACACTCTAAGGAGGTTAGGGACTAAAGTTGACTGGAGCAAAAGTCCCATCTACCAACCGGGGATACAACCCGGTATCCCTCGCACACAGGCCGCGCCGTGGCTCAGTGGATAGATCACTTGGCTCTCACAAAGGCGGCCCGTGTTCGATCCCAGGTGACCGCAAAGTGAGATTGTGCTGGACAACACGGCGCTGGGGCGGGTTTTCTCCGGGACCTTCGGTTTCCCCCGCCATCTCATTCCACCGGTGCTCCATCTTCATCTCATGTATCATCAGTGTCACCGCCTGCGGTGCCGTATGTAGTAAAAGCGGGCGTTAAACACTACACATTTCACTTCATTTCATTTTCCCTCACACAGCAGATAGATGCTCATTCCGTATGAACCACGAGGACATGCTTTTGTCACCTTGTTTGTAAATGTCAATTGTTTTACTTTGATAAAATATTTTATTTTATCATTATTTTATTGCATTGTGGTTGAGAGTTCTTTAACAGTTATGGTTTAGTAGCAGGGCGATTACTTTAAGTAGCCGTGTAAACTGATGTGCATAAGAAAGTGGTGCAATACCCTAGATCGGAAGAGTTTTTCCCTCCATAAGACTTCCACATTCAGGTAACCAAACTTTGTCTCCATGTAGCCATTCAGATCTCTATGTAGCTGACCTGTAAAGCAATTCAGGACCACAGCAACGAAGCAATGGGCGATGTTATAGTCGAATAAAACTGAAGCACTGGTTCGAATTCACCTTCCTGAAAAATTGCCATTAGATTAGTAAACAAGAAAGAGCCAAACCACATAATTCTACCTTCTAGAAGAATTATTTCTTATATATTAATCAGGATGACACCTATGGCATTATATGAAATCCTTAATCAGCGACACTGAGACAATGGTTAAAACTGTTGCTGCCATAGGACGATAGTAACAAAACCAGCATTAATAGAAAACACAGTATATTATGAAAATACAACGGTTACGTGTATTAAATGAAGAAAAAAAGTTTTTAGAGAGGTAAAGTACCTGCCAATCCAGTGGCTGGAATTATTCTTGAGGAAGAGAGGTCAAGCTGGCAAAGGATGGGCTAAATTTGTTGAAGCCAAAATAAACGCTGCGTCCATTATAAAGCCTTTTTATGTGTCATGGTAATTGTGCAAGGGCAATTTTTTACTTTGTCCTGTGCTGAAAATAAAAGCATTCAAAGTTTGCTTGGGAAGTGGAGTGCGACTAGAACCATAGCAAGTGCGCCAAGAGACAAGGCGCATTTTGTGGCGACACTTCAGCATACGGCGTAAATTAATTAAATGTCGACTAGTAGTCCTCGAAAATAAACCACGAAATTGGCTCAACAAGTCCACGTAAATAGGAGATCTTACGGACCTTTGTTGGAGGCTTTGAAATTCAAACCGTACCAAGAGAGAGAGAGAGAGAGAGAGAGAGAGAGAGAGAGAGAGAGACAGATAGACAGACAGACAGGCAGACAGACAGAGAGAGATATTCTACAACGGAAGGAGCCCGTTGAAGGGCGACATGTAGACTGCTGCCCCTAATTGTTGTGTATGGTTATTACAAAATGGTAGTTTGATACTCTTACATGTAACATTAGAGTAAATATGTTAATTTTCATCAGTTATTACCTATATTAAATTTCCAGAACATTATTAGGTGCCAGAAAATGTTATCTTGGTTGACAATCAACCACTACACGACTAAGAGATCGGTTGCTGGGTGCGCTGTCATTGCGATACACATAATTGGTTCAATATTCTTTGACTCCACACTTGACGAGGATAAATTATAATTTGGCCGTCTAAGATGAATTAAAGCCCCCGCTATCAGAAGACGAAAAACTAAATACTCGTAAATGCTTCTTTAACCATAATAGATCAATACGAGTATGTCATACATCTATGAAGTCACATATCAGTTTTCAACAGATGTTTACTGCTGAGCGGACTTCATAATGGACAC
This sequence comes from Mantis religiosa, assembly GCA_030765055.1. NCBI lineage: Eukaryota > Metazoa > Arthropoda > Insecta > Mantodea > Mantidae > Mantis > Mantis religiosa. The sequence goes on from CM060948.1 coordinate 82,530,928, forward strand.
CCGGTCACCAGATTTATAACATCATACTTTTAATTATAGGATACTTAAAGAGAAATACTATCAAGAACATTCCCCATAATATTGCGAAACTCGGGGATAACATAAGCATCTTAACTTGTGCCTCTTAGAAACTGACACATGTATAATAATATGAGCCTTCTGTAAGAAATTCATAGAAGGGTTTGAATGTTAATGGATGGCACTCTCTGCATGTATTATAAATGTTAGTACACTACACTGTGTTTTTTATTTTATCGAATTAAAGGTTTGGATTAAAGAGATATGTGATGAGTCCATTGATCGTACCCAATCTGTGGATTCTGTGAAATATATTTTCAATAAGGAATCTCTTGGACTGATTATTTTTTTCATAGCCTCATATGTATCATTTTAAAGTGTCATCAACTCCTCAAACCAATAAACATCCTTTAGTGTTATTTCAATTTAATTCATATCTTTCACATGTAGCGTGTTTATTGTAATAGTTTGTAATAGTTTAAACCGTTCAGAACATTATAAAGGTACATCCATATATGCCAACAAGCTCTAAAGTATTCCTCACCTTCCGCAACTCTTAATCTGGCCAAGGTGTTTAGTAGTAGTACTGATCTTAACAACGGGTGACCCTAATAACCTATATGTTGAACATCAATGTTTGTTTTCTCCTTCAGTTCTAAGGTTATGACCCCTCGGTCTGTCCCGTATGGAATACGCTAGGAATGTGTAGCCACAGTAGGTACTTTTGCTTGGGTTTCAAGTGTTGGTTGTTTAGGAGAAAATTTATAATATTTAATGCTTCCTTTAAACTAAAAGTTCTCACACTTATCACACTCATTAGAAATGGCTATCCTAAGGTGCATAATATTTCTGCTCAAGCTAGTAGAAAAAAAAATCAAAAACAAATTTAAAATTGATGCAGTGGTTTCGGAGTGGATGTAGAACAGGCGAGTACACCTGTATACATTGTCGTTTATTTGTATTATGATTATTTTATTTATTTTTATGCGTTTACGTGCCTGAGGTAGAGGAAGTATTGCATAGTTTCAAAGGTTCCATATCGCGATTACACAAGAAACCCCCAACGATTTCAGGTCCACTGTATCAGAAAAATAATAAGAAAGAAGTATTGAGAAAGAGCAAGAAAGTGCGAGTCGGAGAACGTTGCACTGTGTTCCCCTATTGTGATTTTACACACAATATACATAAAATGCATAATAGTTATATGATCTTCTTTGATAGCTGCGTTGTTGAGCATATGCCTAGTAGTTAAAAGAAATACGTTAGAAACCTCCTTAAGATTTACTTTGAAAGAAAATCTAATATTTACTATACGACAATACTGTAAACAATTTAATGGAAAAGACATATTTCCTTTACATAGCAGTTATCTTTAAGCTTAAAACCCAAAATTGCTAATACCCTTTTCATTATAAATGTGATTAAGAAATGGGATGTTAATCAAAATGGAGGTTTTACATACGTACCATAATGAGTTTTAGATATGGTATCTATAAATTTCAAAGAACATTACAGTAGAGATAATTCATACCTCATGGACTTCTCACTACTGTATATCTTCTATAGTCAGACAATCATTACTGCACATTTTCGATTAACAACTCCACATGATTCAGACTAAATGCGAAGCTATTGTTTCGCATGCATAGAAATCAGTGTGAGTCGACTGCGAAACCGAACGGATCTGTAGACATAGTTACATTTCTTAAACTAGGCAGTACGTAAATATATATGGTCACATTATTAATAAACAAAAAATAAGAAAATACAATACGCTCACATTCTAAATTATACTTAACATTCGTTACACTAACTTTAACTTCAGTATTTTTTATATATTTGTATACTTCTATTTACAGTCAGTCTTCAATCACTTTTCTATAGCTTAATTTTTAAATCAGCTGATATAATACGCATGCCAATTTTAAAGCCAGCACTACAAAATCCAATTGTCTTCTTTCTAATATATATCATTTGCTTTTTAATTTTTCGCTGATATAAATTTCTGGGAAGCATTTTCGGAATTTAAAAGTAGTGTTTATAGTTTCATATGATGACGTACGCGTAAATATGTAGGTCATTTTATGTTTTATATCACTTAAATAAATTGAGGAGGAAGTTGCTTGGTTAAAATGTTCAGCATGTTGTGCTTTATCATCACTTATGTAACTACACTTGGAAAGTAATCTAAAGTCAATGCGTTTATGTAAAAGAGAGCCCATTTGTCTTCTCTGTTTATAAGACAATGCTACAATGAAGCACGTTCTATGTGCTAAAATGCAAAACATAGCGATTGAGGTACCAAATTCTTGGAACCACTGAGCAGCCAGAGAGCTTCTTATCTAGTGAGACAGATACAACAAACTATGCAGGTAATAATCTCTAAATCAGAGCTCAAAACTTATTTTAGGCTGAGAGACTTACTAGGGAAAATTTGCTTGCAAAGTTATAGTCTTACGACCACACATAATGTTACGTTATTCGTAATCATAGCCTTTTATTATCTACAACCTCCCACGTGATGTCATATCGAACGATGAATGAAATGGGTGAAGTGATTCTCAAATGAGCCTAGGGTCCATAGAGCTTAGAGTTACGCGACATTCGTCTTTCGGGATAAGGGATAACCCTGGAAGATACCTTATCCAAATAATTCATCCTGACCGAGATTCGAACTCGGGAACTCTTGAACGTGAGACACACATGCTAACATATACGCTACCAAGGCAGGCTAAACATGTTACTTACATAACTGCAAAAATGCTTAGTCAGAAATATTTCTTCGTTTCACTCTACATTTTAACTACCCAACTGCTTTTTTAAAATGCGATTTTCGAGTCGTACTTTGTCACACTCGACGTACTCCTAGCATTGCTTCAGACAGGCAGAACTAAGTTAAAAGGCGTGCCTTATTTTAGGCACACAACTTGATGTGCAAAGCTAAGTGGCTGCTTTTGACAATGCTTTTGAAAAGGGCAAGTGACATTCATTGGCGAAATGTAGCACAGTAAGCGAAAAAGAAAGAAAGAAGCGCTAATGCTAATGGAAGCAAAGAATGCCAGAAACAATGCCAGATGCTTATCAAAGGGAGATTACAAGTGCAATTATTCCTCCAAAACAGGACAAAACAGGAACGGAAAATGTGTCTCCTTTCATGCAGTGGCGTCAGATATGGTGCATGTTAACAGAACATTACGTGCACAAACACATACTGTGACATTAGAATGGTTTCCAGCTCTTTTATAATCACATTATTCTAACCGTATTCTTTAATTCAAATATATGCGTTAATTGTCCCTATAAATAACCTTTTCGTATGCGAAGGAAGCAGCCTTTCATCTGCTACTTAAATCAGATACGTCAGTGTATAAGAGAATCACGTGCTTTTGCTGATGCAAAAGTAAGTAGCACGCTTTTTCTATAAGTGTGAGGGAGGCATAGTATACTAGCAGCTCCCTCGCTACATTGCTTCAGAGAAGCCTGTTTTCTTCGGGACTCTTACGCCGAAGTTCACCCGACCTTATCCTGAAAGTAACCTGCAGTGTTTTCCCACTTGGTTTTGAACCAGTCTTTTGTCGTTGCTTTGAAGTATTCATTAGTTGTGTATTGATCAGTCATAATTTATAGTTTGAAATGGAATACTGTTAACAGTTTGACTAATAAGTAATTTTCACTGCTAAGAAAACGACGTAAGTTGGTTACTGGCTGCTTCTTTGGCCTATTCATTGTTTGTATGTTTGCGTATTGTTTCATAATATAGTAAGTACCAACATAATCACCATGTATAAAATGCGTAATCAGCTTTTTCACCGATAAATAAATAATCGAATATCTTGAAAAACTGACTTCACCTATAAATTGATTCTCTCAGAAACAATTAAACTTTATAACATATAGTAACAGTAATGTTTATATTTATCTGATAATAATTATCTGCTAGTATGGGCTCTCAAACTATTCTATTCCTGAGAAAATGTTCAGGGTTCTTCTCATTAATCCTCTAATTTCCAAACTTGGATTTTGAAAATACAAGTAGCCACAGTATAATCTATTTTCATCTCTGTGGTTGTTAGTTTCAGATATTCTGCTTCCAAGTATATAAAGTATTGTAGCTAATCTTGGAGTAAATTAATTTTTCCTTATATTCATAAAGACTTTATGTTGCATTCAGAGCGAAGAAAAAGGAAAAAATGGCCAAATAGAGGAAGATGCAGCAACTGTATTGAATATAATTGGAGAAGAGGAAAAAGAGCCCAAAATGGTAACAAATGTTAGAGTTACATTCAAAATTCAGGCATAACGATATATGTTTCAGGAGGAGTACTGGGGTAACTCAATTATTTCGTTCGCGGCTCTCGTTGCTGAGGGTTTTTAGTCCAACTCTCGGTCCTGGGATGGTCCTGAGTTGTCCTTGTCGAAGTCTTCATCTCTATCTCATGCGAAGCATCCCTAAGCTCCAGCGTGGTTCGAAATCCATAGTCCAATCTTTATCTCATTCCATCCTCTTCCCCATTTTCACCCTATCCTCGAAGATCGGACTCCGTCCATGGATGTCCCCATCACAGAAATGGGTTCAATCGTCGCTTGGTGGAATGACGTTATCTGAAGGTCATGGTTCAATGGATGATACTTTGGGCATTACAGTAATTACAGAAATATGTTTCAATTCGTTCTCTGTAAACGCTCTTTGAACAACAGGTTTGTATATCCAATTGCAACTTGCATGCTATTTGGTCCCTCGTCTAATATTATAAATTTAGCAGTCACTTCATGATTAACTTTTATTGGACTCTTAGCAGCTCCAACCGCTGTATGATTTATTCCTTCTCGAAGAACAATTCCATGAAATTCAAATATTAACAAATTTTGTGACCAATTCAAATTTCGAATTGGAAATAATAAATTAATAAACGTTCCACTTTTATTTTCTTATTACTTAACTAAACTAGTACAGCTGCATGCCATAGCGCCGCTAATGAGCTTGTCGATAAACTTGATCAACTTAACTATTGTATCACTGTTCATCCGACTAGTGAGACTACATATTTTTTGCTTTCATAGATCCACTAACATAGATTATAAAAATACGTATATGTAGGTATTTTAAAGATAGGTATTTTGTCTATCGTCCAGAAGAGACAAAAAGACGACACCGAAGATGAGTTGTTTCACACACTGAAAATGTCAAACCAAAAACAGCAAATATTTCGAGAAGGTAGAATCTAACTTTAAAAAGTATTAGTATACACAGTACAACTTAAGAAGCTCTATGTTCCTAAAGCAAGCTTTTGTCTATGTCTTTGTAGCCTAGATAAAATACGACATCAGTGAAGCATTTAAGTTTTTCACAGAAAATTCAACATATACATTTCTCACATTATTATTTAAAGTACACTATACCATTTGAATAAAAATTCTTAAAGCACCTTTTGAAAAAATGAAATCAAAAGGGAACGCAAAAGGTTCTCTGCGGTAGTGGAAATTCTTACTTAACTGGTGTGCTTAAACAGTGTCTGCTGTAAGCGTGGAAATCAGCGCTTGTTGAGTTTTAAATTAAGCGTTCACACATCTACACTAGCATATCTGCATAGACCACTTTATTTTCTTTAATCATATGACCGCACAATATGCTTTTTCTGGTGGAGTAGCGTTATCGAACTTTTGGACTAAAAACATTACTTCTGCCATATGTCATACATACGTAATAGAGCAAGCAATATTTAGAAAACATAAGATTTGTAGTTAGGATCCCCTTTGCTTTATAAAATTTTAATCCAGTTGTACATACTATTGACACAAGTGTGTGCAGAAAATTTAAAGTCCTTTGATTTCAAAAATGACAAAGATCTAAAAATGCAGCCTTATGTTCCCCTAAATGTGCATCATATTCAATAACTAGTTAAAATGTAGCTGATTTAATAAAATTGCGAAACATTTTGTATTTTCATTTTCAATACTTTGTGCTTATAGTAAAAAGAGGAGGCATTGCATTCTACCCAAGAATTCGATACTGAGATCTCACCGAAAATGCACATGTGGAGACTCCCTGAGTTAAAAGGATAGGAAATGGCACTACATCTTGTTAAAGCATAGAATTTTAACTCAAAAGATGTTTGTAGTGTCCACAATTTCCTAAACATTGAATTCGTATACCTTATTCAAGTGATAAGTCGTTATTCGTTTTCTTTAACTTCTTCCCTTGGTCATGCAAAGTACATGTAATTTCAAAACCTTCATTTAGAGTCATGCTATTTAAAACTCCCTCACTTAACCGTGCAACTAAATACATATTTAGGAATTGAAAATATATGGATTGACAGAAAGAACTAGCCAGAATAAGAAAATTTTAAGAACAGCTTGTAGAAGAGTAACACTTTTATCAGATTATTATTATTATTATTATTATTATTATTATTATTATTATTATTATTATTATTATTATTATTATTATTATTATTATTATTATTATTATTATTATTATTATTATTATTATTATTATTATTATTATTATCATTATCATTATCATTATCATTATCATTATCATCATCATCATCATCATCATCATCATCATCATCATCATCATCATCATCATCATCATCATCATCATCATCATCATCATCATCATCATCATCATCATCATCATCATCATCATCATCATCATCATCATCATCATCATCATCATCATCATCATCATCATCATCATCATCATCATCATCATCATTATTATTATTATCATCATTATTTTATTATTATTATTATTATTATTATTATTATTTTATTATTATTATTATTTTATTATTATTATTATTTTATTATTATTATTATTTTATTATTATTATTATTTTATTATTATTATTATTTTATTATTATTATTATTTTATTATTATTATTATTTTATTATTATTATTTTATTATTATTATTATTTTATTATTATTATTATTTTATTATTATTATTATTATTATTATTATTATTATTATTATTATTATTATTATTATTATTATTATTTTATTGTTGTTATTTATTATTATTATCATCATCATATCATCATTATTATAAAGAACATAAAACAAATTAAGTTTATTCTGAATACCCCTATGATGAAGGAATTAGAACTTAGCTTTCTTCACAAACTTTGCTCCCAACATAAAGAAAGTGATTGAATGTTTGCATATATAAATACACTTACATATTTATTCAGTGAAATGACATTTTACCACTTTAAGCAATTTTCATTGTTAATGAAATGGAATAAACCAGAATTTTTGGAAATTTGAAATATGAACTTAGTTGTAATTTCATATTTAGTGGAACTTTCCACAACTTAATGCTTCAAATATCCATTCCTACTTTGACAGAATGTCGTAAGCCAAATTTGCGGTGTACGAATGTAACTCTCAGTTTTCCAAAACAAGAATATCTCAGTTATACATTTTATTAGCTTAATTGTAAGATCCTCCAAATATGCTCTCCATGATTATTCTTAAGTAATTTTAAAATTTGATATCAGTAGGTCTAGACCTGTCAAATATTAGAAGAATCTAAATGGGAAGAACTTGCATAAAATTGGAATTTTATTTTTTCATGAAGTCTTGTAACTAAATTGAAATTTTACCTTCAATTTCATATCATTTAAATGATTGCAACCACAATGAGTACTGTTTAGACACATTTTTAAAACGGTTCAATGTCTGCAACCTTTTACTTTAGTTCTATAACATTTAACGTGTATATTTATATTATTTCCTACACATTTTGGAGTAGCAAATATTCAGTTTTTCCCAACTTTTAGAGACTTTTTAGTTCCATAAGTTGGTGACGCTTTTCAACTTCCGTATTTCCAAGTTATGCAATTTGTTCGTTGTAAATAAGGCGGGCTCTTCCAATGCACTTTTACTTTGAAGAGTTTCTCTGTGAGGGACTATTTATATAGAAAGTCCCCTTTCCTCAGGATCTATTGAAGATATCTAAATTAAAGTTTAATAGGATAGGAACATCTTCTGTAGTATTATTCTGTTTTAGTGATACTCTTTGGTTCTATTAATTTGTTTGTGCTTTAAAATTAATTTATGATAGAAAATGGGTAAACACAATGTGTAGTTAAGTAATTAAACCTTGCATTCCTTAATAGAACACATTTCTGTATCAAAAGCAGCTCTGTGAACCTAGAATGCTTGCATATACGTTGCAGAACATTTCAGTCTAACATCCCAAATAGTTTCTCAGATAATGGATCCTGAAGTTACAGATTTAATATTAACAGAATAGCGCTTTCACCTCTCCTTAAGCAAAATATGGCACATTAATGTACACAGATTAATATGATTGAAAATCCGTGCAAGTCTAACATATTCGTAGACCTTCAAAGTTTTTTCAAACTTTAAGTAAACTTCACCAAAAGTTCCTGAGATTTTAAAGGCAGAAGTTATTTTAATGTTAGCTAATCAACATAAAACATCTATTAATAATTTAAAGGTTCAACTTCATATACATGAGTTGAGATGAAAGTAGTGCTGACTTCTTTTCTATATATATTGAGAATTTAATTTTCAATTAGTATATGTTGAATTTTAAATATATTTCTTACGCAGGTGGAGTCTTAAATAACGCTAAAGGTTAAAGTACCTTTCATTTACGAGTGATGTTGCAGTTAGCTGTTGTTAAAATAACTTTTTAAGCCAACTTATTCCAATATTTTAAATTACTATTCTTTGTAATTCTAGAAGTACTAGTTCCAACTTGTATTGATCATTTGATTTTCTTAAATCGTGTATTCCAAAATGATAATTTAAGAATTTCTTCATTAGGGAAAATAAAAAAGTGTGCTTATTTAGGTGTGGTCCTTTCCGCATCTTAAGGTAGTCACGCCGCTGTTTGGAATCCCAAGACCAAATCGATAAACACTGTGCAACTTTGCGCCCTCACAGCAGTAGCGCCAGAAAAGGGCCATACACTGGCACGTGTTGGCCTACACAAACTTCTGAATTTTGCTAACTAGTGTGGTACTGACTTTCCAGACCACTGGGTTAGGGTAATAGCAGCGCTTAAATTGACTCACTCGATTGCTGAATGTTCTCCAAAGCAAGTTAACAAACATATTTATTACTTTGAAAATGTGAAACCCATATTACTAATATTGTAAATCTTACTCATCTGAACTATTTTTGTGAACTTGCCCTTTTAGAGCTTATATATTTTTGTCATGGAATTTAATAGATGACTAAATGGCTGAATTTAAAAAAAATGCATTTTTAGTTCATGGTTCAGGCTTATTAACTGGAATTTCCTCTTTTATTTTATGTCATTTATTATTTTACGAACACAAATTGGGTTCTCAATATATTTTTAAAAACTGTACTGCCTTAGTCATTTTGTAGTGTAAAACTACACGACTTCACAAATAATTTCGTTACAAAAACACATTTTGGAGTAGAGAGGAAAACTTCAGCCCATACTTAGAGGGAAATGCTTGCTCTCAAAATGGTGATAATGTAGAGAGGTAAACTTTAGCCCATATGTTAGGAAAAATCTTGCTCTAAAAATTGGCAGTGCTATTAAGTACGGTAGCTTCCACGTGCTTCTGACGTGTGGTTTCTTTCATCGCAAATATAGGTACATATACACGAATTTGTCTTTCTCCAAGTTTGCTTTGAAAAGCTTTTCTAAAAACTATGTTTTCTTAAACGACTCGTCTTCTCAGTAAATACTACAGATAGCTAAGCTTTGTGGTGATAGACACTTAACTATGTTGTGGATTTATTTTTATTGTTAATAAAATGATTGGTTACTTAAATAAGAATTACTAATACTGTTTAATACAAAACAGTGTAATAAAGGACCTGTTATAAATAAATTTGTATAATAGTAAACCAGTAAACTTAGAAGGTGCGCGTCTACATTCTGTATAAATTTCCAATCTGATAACTTAAATCCTTTCTGAGATCATGAATTTAGCAGATATACATCATACACGTTAGAGCTTTTAAATCCCCTGATATCACCGTCCTCATTCTAAATATAATTTGTGAATTAGAAATAGTGAAATATCCGAATGCTGTAAATCACAATGTTTATTGCAGCATTTTGGCAATATTATAATACAGCACCTTGAGTCATTACGCTAACGGTATTTAATCAATGGCTTCTGTAAGCCGAATGTGGTCGATAACTAATACCTTTTACCCATTTTAATTAAGCAATGGGGTAAAAGCGATAATTCAGTGTCAAAATATTTGCTCCTATTGTATACTGCTTTCCACATTCTTTCCAGCATTGTTATGACATCATTACAAACACATGTATTTCTAATCCTTTGTCTTTTAACGATAAAACACGATAACAAAGCAAATTACTTCTGAACATACTTTTAATCATACAACATTTTAAAATAAAAATCTCAATCTATAACATATACTCCATAAAAATGCGCCATTTTATCCACATATTTGACTCAGTATAGTGATTCTAAAACATATTGGGTCACAAAATCACTACCAGTACCAAACTTTAACAGTTACCACAAAATCCAAACCCATTTTAATTTTCATAACGTTAACTTCGTATTTCTATAAGCATGTAGTACTTCAAAAAAGAAATATTCTGTTCCGTGAGTGCATTCTGTCCTCACTTCTTGAAAAATTAAAGATTAAGAAATAACATATTCTCACACACTCTCATGTTGTAAAACACACTTTACATATAAAGCGTTTAAGTTTTCGTATTAATGTTGCAAATTTGCCATTTTTCATGGAAATTTTAAAGGATATTTATTCACTAAGGTTTTCAATCAAATTTAAACTTAAGCTTGTATAATTCTTAACATTGCCTGGTTTTCAAATTCTTTTCTACGTCTCCCACTCTTTCAAGTTACTGATTTTGAAAAGGCATTCCTTTTCTCAATGTCAAATGTCCCCTTGCGATGTTATTAAAAATTTTTCCTTTAAATACACTGATATGCAAAATTTAACTTTTTCTCTGGGGTTTTTATTTTAATATGTCATTGTCCCTAATTTTAGTGTGGTGAATCAGAATATGAACTTAGTTCTTCACCATCACATACCAATTTTTCACAGTATACGAAATAGTAAAATATTAGTTTTATACTAGTCTCTATCGAATTTATTCTTTATTATTAAATATATGTCAATAAATCCATTACTGCGAACACAGCACTCTTCAGAATTAACTAATGTTTCACATCACTTAAATTTGAACATTTTACCAGTTTTTTACATACTGCCTAACAAAAATGGGTATTATTTTCATAAAAAAGGTAAACAAATAAAATATGGAGTTAAAAAAATTATGCCTTGAAATGAGAGTTTTCTAGAGTTCTTAACATGGAAGGAATTTGATACATCTCTTTTCAGCGACCAGCAATAATCAGTTATCATATTCACATTCCACTTTCCCTGGTAGCGTCTTTCCATTTCTTTTATGCCTTGGTGAAATCTTTACCCTGCTCCTCACTGACACATCCGAGATTTTCTGGAGAAGAGTCCAAATGAGAGTGCAGGAAATGTACTTTCACACTCATATTGTAGCCCAGCTTTCGAAAGTTCTCAAGCATATCATCTACAATATTTTTTTTTTTTTTTTTTTTTTTTTTTTTTTTTTTTTTTTTTTTTTTTGTAATTTGGATCCTTGTAATTTTCCAGAAAGGTTTTGATGCCACTCCAAACACCAACCCATACCTGTTTTTCAGTATCTGTTATTGTTTCTTCAAGTAAGGTATCAGAAATCAACTTCCTAATTTGTGAACCAACAAATACTTCCTCTTTAATTTTAGCATCAGATATTCCAGGGAACTTCTTGCAGATAATTTGTACCAGTTTCCATCCTTATTCAAAACCTTCACATATTGCTTCATTAAGCTTAAATTTATGTGCAAAGATGGTAAAACAACATTTTTGGGGTTCACAAGACACTCATGAATTACATTTTTCATTCCTGGCACGATACTGTCTCTGCTTCCAATTTTTTCTTGTCCAGTGCTTGAACATCAAAGTTGCCAGGGTTATTTTTACACTTTCTATAAGACAATTGCTTCTCTTTCTCAAGATATGTATGACATAAAACTGCCTATCACAAAACAGATCCTCACTATTTGAAAAGCAGTTATAGACGGAGCTAAATTTTCAGGGATTGAACTTAAAATAATGGCATGCATTTTGTCTGTTATACTGTTGTGAAGCACTTAAATTTCAACAATTAAATAAGTATTTTTTTCTTCATTTACTAGTTTCTTTTCAGTTCCATACGATATATTTATGCACAGAACTACATTAAAACATTTTAGGTAATTGTGCAAAAATAGTACGTGATAGAACAAAAACTGAATACGGTTTTGGAATCACCACATCAAATTTAGCAAAGTAGATCTATTTTGGAGGAAACCCCAGAAACATGCATAATTGTGATATCGATGTTATATACCAGACCATAGCGCAAAAAACGTTATCGGGCTCTTTTTGGTGCTTCAATTAAAAAATAAATTAATTTTTAATTATAATATAATAATATCACGACTATGTTCTTATCTTTCCGAAAATTTCATGACCACGCAGCTCGAGCGATATTATCAAATTAAGATATAATCACTAATATACGTTGAGATCATTTACTGAATTAAAAGTTTAGTGAAAATAACCTGTATTTTATTTAACATATTTTAATTGAATTTGTTGCTTCCGAATGTTATACTATATTACGGCACTATGTTAATTTATAAAGTTTTTCTCTATTGTTTGGCTTAGAAACGTCGTCAGCTACAAACAGATGCAATTGTTTCTGAACAATCCCGAATCAGATGCAACAATCTCATTTCTATAAGATTTCAGTAATAATTGATTGTTTCCAAAGGGCACAGGTTGTGTATTGAATTCCTGATCTATAAAGTGAATATTTATTATAAATGCATCTTTTTGAAACTTCTTTTGCCTTTAAGATAACTTTAAAACCCTTAGTAATACATAAATTATGCGAAAGTATTAGCTGTTTCAATTTAGGTAATATAGGTAAAGGTTTCAGAAGAAAGGGATGAAAAACAATTGTATGGAAAATTTTAAATAAGCCAATGTTCTGCAAAAAGGAAATATCAAAACTGAAAAGTTGAAATTTTAACAAACATTATTACAGAAGTCGTTTACAATATCAAAGGTGAAAATGCATTTTGAAATTGTTGTCTTCTGTATTACCTTAATATTACTTAGCATTTTACAATTTTCTTCAATTTTATATATAGCTCTTATTTTCATATTTTGTAAGATTATTTTCCGTTGATTAATATTTCCGCTAGTAATGAAGTGAAATTTTAAGGAGTTTTCTAGAAAACTCCATTTAACCTGTAGAAAGCTTCAGTGAAGTAATAGCTGAAACTCTTAATGGAAAAAAACATTTTCAGATAAATTTATTTACTCCTGGGAAGGAATCCATAATACTCAACCTGCAAAAATTAAATTAATAAACGCAAATTTATGCAAATTATATTTTATTACACCTTACATCATATAACATGTAATGTAGAAAAGAAAAAATAATAGCAGAAGATACTGCAGTTTTTCTTCACAAAATTGATTAAAGCTATTTGTTAATACTCTGTAACTGGTATCAAGCTCAGCAAATGTAACCAGTGATTTCTATTAGTTTCTTTATTTCTTACTTACTTTTCTTTATTTTCTGGATGTCAGAACTTCTTACTATTTAAGGACTAATGTCATTCTGATTTATTGCATTTCATTTAATAATAGAAAATGCGCGCTCGTTGAGCATAAAAGTTAAGTTTAGTAACTGCTGTAGTCTAGTATTTAATTTATACTTTTCTCACAGATTAGGAGGTAATATTTCCCGTACTTTTGTTTATTTTTCTCCATATTAGTGATGTAAACATAACGCAATAGCCTAAAGACAAAGATATTTATTCTAGTCTTCTTTTTTTTCTTTTTAAGGTGTCTCTTCAATATTTTCATGTTACAGTAAAAGCACTGATATGTTTGTACGCTTTTCTTCATATTGCGCCTGTTTGAGGTACTACTCAAGATTAAACATGTCATGAAACACATTAAGTAAAACAAAATATTAGGGGCCTGCTTTCTGTGTTTTGAAATTTTTACCTGAAACTTTTTTGGATAAAAACTACTAAGTGCAAAATAACGACCGCAACCTAATGCTCAGTGAGTTGTTAGGGGTCTACATGGCTGGGGATAATTTTAACAGCTCAATGGCCCTTCCTTGGGATCAAGTTAGTTCATCTGTTTGATATTTTTAAAAGAAAAATCAAAACGAACCTCAAACACGTCTGTTAGAATAATTTGATTTTACAAGTACAAATTTGTATGGTTTACATATATTCTAAACAATGCAAATACATATCACAGTAGAAGATGTTACGGTGTAAACTGAGGTAAGAAGCTGCTAAACTTAAGGGGATAAATGTAAGCTGCGCTAAAGAAAAAGGAATTGCAAATAAATTTTGAATGTATTGTTAGTTTGACTCTTGATTTATAATGTATATTTATTAATGTATCTCAAAAGCACTGGAGACTTATTATGTATTTGGTATATTTTGGTATAAGTTAGAAAAATATAACACGGAATACCGAAATGCATATTAGACATTTTTGATGCTGGCGTCACTGGTGAACGTCAAGGGAAATTCTGAATTCCTACGTTCATGTATTTTTGATACAAGTACAGACCACGAAATGGCTGGAATAGTGTAACTAGCGTTGCCTAAATCACTCTACTCTATACGAATAGTGTTGTCTATAATTAAATCATTGCTTTATATTTACATTCCAAAGCAATTGGGTTCCCTCTGTGTGTTTAAAAGCTAATTGACATTTAATAGCAACACACATTACTATACAATAGAGTATTTGCTTTAACCATAGCACATTCCCATATATTTGATAACATTGTTTATAATAACATATTACGAGTGGTATTCCGAAATTTATTGCATATTTATTATAATATGTCTCCAACTAGAGCGATTCTGTTGTACACATATACTTAAAGCTATGTGTTTAAAAGGATCCTTCTAATTCGAGGCGAATTATAATGGTAGGAACAGAGCCAGTTCCTTATGCAACACTTAATAACTAAATAACTCCTTACCTAACATTTACTATCTATGATCATTAATCATATTTACAGATTCTAAATCTGTTGCACTTAATTTTGCCAAAATAGTTCATCTTATTAGTGCTTCATCGGTATCAGAAAGCAACATTATAGATACCTGCTTGACTTTGTCGGTGTGTTGTTTTGCCGCCTTTGTGGTTTGAGGATCTCTGCCTCACAATCAAAGGTCCCGAGTTCGAATCTCGGTCAGTGTGAGTTACCTAGATAAGGTATCTTCCAGGGTTTTCCTTGTTTTCAAAGATGAATGTTGAATAAATCTACGCTCTATGAACTCAGGACTCGTTTAAGCATCATTTCACCCATTTCATTCATATTTCGAAATGATCTAACATAAAAGAATATGTTTTTATGCTCGAGGAGAGATGGCTAGTTTTGTGAGTATCAATGATCTAACACATTAGAATTCATTTATATTTTTTCCCCTTTTCATCTTTATAAAGTGAAGCTGCTTTCATTATATTAACTACAGTTCTACATATTAAAGTTTAATGTACATCGTATATGAAACAAAAAGCGTATCGTTATCTTGGAAATTTAAGGTTAATTACGTCCAATAAAGGTGGCCTGTAGATAAATTGGCACAGAAATTCCTTGGAATAAGCGTTGAGTAATTATTGGGCAGAATAGAGAATCACACGAAACTGGCAGTAAAAATATCCGGATGTGATTCTGCATATACGAGAAGAAACATTACTTTCCATTAATTTTTAAGACATTCAAACAAAAAAATCAATGTAATCATGAGAGTGATTATCCATTTTTCTTTGGATTTTCTCTTTGGAAAAAGTATACTTTAACTTAATGTTGGAACAATTTTGCACCTCTTGACAAGAAAGGCTCGCGTTTCTGATTCGCAACAAGTTCTAAGCAGGATTGACTGTTAACAATTAAATTGATAAAGAAGGATATTTTCAATAAAAATGTGCACTGCACGTAAACTAACATACAATAGGTACAACAGTACACAATTGTAAATGAAATAAACATTATTTAACCTGGAAATTAACTGTTCTTTCACACTAGCGTGTGTAGGGCAAGGTTTGGTTTGCTAGAGTCAGACTGAAAAATTCAATGTTGTAGCCGGGATTTAAAACACGGTTCTCCCGGTCTCGTCCGGTTGCTCTAAACCACCGAGCTAAAGCAACGTACCAATAGGACATAAAACTCTCCAACTAAAATGCATATAATTTTTCAGTCTGAATCCACCTATCAGTAATATTCTTCGATATTTGGATATATGAAGTGTTTTACTTAATTTCATCTCATGAATCAAGTCATGAACATGTATAATATAAAGAATATAACGCTTACCATCACCTGCGTGCACCGATAAATGCAGATATGTTCGTGCTCGTTATTTGAAAAATATTTCTATTGCAAATATTACTAAATATTGTATTTGCTACCATTTTCTTCGTTTGACTGTAGTTTAGGTAAATAAGTTCAAACAAACTTCTACACAACTGATACTTTAAAAAATAAAGAAGCACGCACTACTCGCTGATCTAATCCTCGAAAGCCATTCATTTGAATTCTCCTGGGGTATTTAGTGAGTGCAGAAATCATTACGGACACGCTTCTTCATAATGTCAACATCATATACAGGAGTTGCATAAACTATGAGTTTTAAAACTCCCCAGAGGAAAAAATCCATTGGATAGAGCATGTCATTCAGTGACTCCCCCTCGACTAATCCATCTCTGTGGAAAGCGGTTATTCAAATAATGACAAACTCAGACTAAAATGAGTCGGGATTCTGTCATGCATAAACTACCTTCTGCAGAACTTTCCATCTGCAAATTCATAAGGATATTAACCACTTCCCCATCAAATACACTTTCTTTACACTACAAAGAACAAACAAAAGACAGCAAAACAAAGGAAAACAAATGCTATGCTATTCTACAGAAAAATTGGACACCAACACGAAAGAACGTTTTGTTTGTTTCTTTTCAGGAGTAAGTTACAATGAAAGAATTCGGGATATATTTAGATCTTGATACTATAGGTCGTTGGCTGAATGTCTATAGTGCTTTGGTTCCAAGGAAGCGTCTTCAAACCATCTTCAGTACAACCTAACTGCTGTACACGTGCCGTTGTTAATGAGGTTTTAAATGAAGAGTAGGCACTCATTGAAAGAATACTTTATTCTAATTCAATTACAATCTTGGTGGGTAAAGCATTCTAATACCTTCTCATCATCAAATTTATCACTGAATTTTTAGCACTTCCGTAACTCAACTTTATTGTAACGTTTTACGTTCCCCACCTGTACCTAGGTAGAGAAGTTATTGCATTTCATACAATACATTCTACATCGATATCTCACAAGAAGTACCTGTTTTGAGGCCCCTGAATCACACTTTTAGAAGTCATTTAATAATCATCTTTTAGAAACAGCTCCGTTTGTGTGCATCTGTTAACGGTATAATTCGAGATTCAAAATTCGGATAATGGCTGTTATTGGTTGTAGCTTTCCAGTATTTTGTCATTTTAAGTTCTAGTATTATTGAGATTTTCACCGTGGTATGTAGAAAAGGAATGATATTTTAAGATCAGAATACAGTCGCATGCTTTTCAACACCTGGTCACTCTTTCAGTTTCCCTGTCCCCTTGTATCTGTAAGACACGTGTAATAATGCTATTTATACAATGATTTATCTCCATTAAATTAAAATAGAAAAGTAAGCTTTCGTAAGAGTAGTCTGTAGACGCTATACAAAAATATATGATAGTGGGTAGAGAATACTCATGTGAATGTAACGCTGTGTATTTCGTTTTTCTTTCACTGCCGGAAAATAAATGAGGAAACAGACTGTCACTATATCTCTTTTTATACGCCAGCTAAGCGCTGGAAACCTTCAAGAAAGTTGCTCAATTTGTTACCCTCCCTTACTGGAGGATTGTAGACTTCGGGAAGAAAACGTCTGACGATTCCGTCAATCTGTGCCTCTGCAATAAGTCTTCTGTCGTCCCTTTATTGTGAAAACGAGATCAAGAAATTGAATTAGCAATAAATGAAATAAAGGGCAAGGGGAAAATGAGAAACATCTGCCATATTCACCACTTACAGGCACTTTATTATACAACTACTTACAGGATTATTGTATTATCACATAACTGTACATCACAGGACTGTATTATCACATTTTATGTGAATCAAGTACCACAAATTTCTATACATTTCTGTAGCTTTGCTAATATTTAGATGTGCCTTATGCTTGTCTTCGTTGCAATCTTCATAGTAAATTTACGTATTAGAATGTTTTAAGGTACAACAACCTTTTGAATGTCTCTAAGATAAAAAGAACATTATGCACTCTGTATAGAGATAAACCACTTTCATAGTTGATTTATAAGCATCTATTCTACAGCATTCCACAATATTCGCTCCCGAAAAAAGCATAATGCGTGAAATACAAAATATACGGAAACATCATCATAATCACTTACAAATAAAACATCTAGTGTACACAAGTTAAGAACAGATAGGCAGAAACCAATAAGAGGCTAGCCTATTTACGAATGCTGAAGATCATAAGACGAAATTAAATTAAAATGTCAATCACTGCATCAATTACATCTCTTTAATGCATGTGCCAATTTGTTAAAAAGTGTTAATCTTCTAATATTACTTAAAATCGACCTAAAATCAAATATCACATAAATTTCGTAGTGCTGAGATGCTGCACTCATATAACACTTGTTCTATTCACTGTCTACAAACTACCCTTAACAAAGCATTTTTCTTGTTAATATGGTGAAACTTTTGGTCTACGTTTCCACATTTTGCTATAAAAGCCAACAACAAGAAATACCTCGGAAGCAGTTAACTCCAGATGGCAGATGGCAGCCATAGACCCCAGTGTAACAATTTCATCTGTGACCGCGGAAGACTTTCGGCTTGTGCGTAGGGCGGCGCTCTCGTGCTGGCACCATGAGTGGTCTGCTCTCCGTGACAACAAGCTCCGAACAGTAAAGGAGCTTCCGAATTACTGGGTGACTTCCTGTCGCCAATCGCGCCGGGAAGAAGTTATGTTGGCTCGGTTGCGTCTTGGCCATTGTCATTTTAGCCACAGTTTTTTATTAAACCGGACAGCGGCTCCAGTTTGCCCGCTCTGCGGTCTGTGCGTCATTTAGTTTTAGATTGTTTTAGACTAGCCCGTCTCCGCAGGTCTCTCCAGCTGCCGGCCAGCTTGGCAGAGATACTCGCGGATGACGAGACGGCGGTGGGCAAAGTTTTAGCATTCATTTTATCAACAAATTTTAGGATTTAGCCCTAAAATTTTGGGTGTTTTAATCATTTTATCTCCTTTATGGTTTTAATTGTCTTAGTTTCCATTTTAGTCTTTGCCACATTGTTGAGCGTGAGTGTTATCTTTGCTTTCATTTGATTTATTGCATTTGTCTTTCAGTCTTTCTCGTTTTAATTAGATTTTAAACCCATTGGTTTTTTAAAGGGCGCTGATGACCCAGTAGTTGAACGCCCCTAAACATCATCATCATCATCATCATCATCATCATCATCATCATCATCATCATCATCATCATCATCATCATCATCCAGAGGGGTGTATGTGCACATATCGTGTGCTTCAACGATATCTTGAAGTTTGTGCAGTAAGAGTTTGTATATCTCTTGCCATTCTAATTATATACAAAGCATTTACAGTGAAGAAGATTTCAGAGGATATAACTCAAGATATTCAATATATCTTCATTTATTATTAAAATGTCTTATAAGTGTGGTATTTTAATAAAACTAATTTACTGCCATCTTTCTAAAATAATAATTTTTGGAAAACTTTCCATATAACGAGTAATTTGTGGCGGGAGATTTGTTTTGAGAATCTTTGACCCGTATCCTCGAAAGATACTGGACTTAAATATTGTTACGAATAAGTAAATTGTAACTGAGATGCCTCAACCAAATGCTATGGGTTAGCTATAGTTTATGTTAGAGGTTGCAATCCACTCAGTAGCTAGGAGCGTAGCGCACAGGATGTGGGAGCAAGATGGTAGAGGACGGTAGAGCAAATGTCGAGACAACACCAAGTTCTGTAATACGCCAATTTACTATATCCTAATTATTAAGTTCAGGTACAAGGCACTCCCGAAGTGTTTAAGAGACTTGGGACTAGGAGGGGGCGTGAAATACTGATAAGTTACATTATTATATCAAGACCCATACGAGCTTACCTTGGAGATGCGTATCGTGTACGGCAGAGGATGAGTGTAGAGTAGCCACCATTGAAGGGCGGCATGACGTCCCTGATTTCTAAGATCAGCGTGACCCCCTGAAGAACCCAAACTAAAGTGACCCCCGACTGTCAAAATACGATGCAGTCTTTAAATACTGTTACTTCTAACATGGAAGTGCCTAGTGCCAAATCGGCAATCCCAGGCCAAAGAAGCTACGCAGACCTTTCTCAAACAAACGTCAGCATTTCCACGTGTCTTAGGATATTTTGACTGACATAAAATGTTGGTTCAACATCCGGTTGATGGTTACGAACTCAGCCAATTCCACATCTAGCCAGCTGCATGTGGTCGAAACGAATAAAGAGGCAATTGATGCCATGGACTAAAGTTATGTGAAATGTCGTATTACGCTGTTATCATGGGCCAGCAAAATTAAGGACTTTAGAATGTGCAAACGAGTCAAGTCACAGGAAGTTAGCATCAAGTAATACCGTGCTAAACTTTTATATGTTTCCAAGTATTTCTCAACCATACACGTCACAGTATGAAGTTTGGTATTAAACCGACTTTTCGTGGTCTTAAGCTTTTCAAAGACAGAAGTACACATACACATACGCGTGTGCTCATACACACAGAAATACACACATGAACATTTTTCTGGATATGCTTTTCTTGGTTACAGGAAGCCTCAAATCAGTATTTTCGGTGAAACCTTTGTATCAAGTTTTCTGAAATACTTCCTCTTCCTACTAAAGGTAAGCAATACAGAACGTAGAGAAGGTTAAAATGTTCGATTTTAACAACCCCAAGCTTAAGCCATTTAAAAGCCACTGAAGGTTGACTATCATATAACTAAGTATTATATGAATGTTCAGTCACGAAGGCTCAGTATGAATACAAATCTCACACAGTGTGTTAAATTCCTTTAATTTGGAGTTGGATATTTTTCCATAAAATATTGTATGAAAATCACAAGAAATTACACAGTTTATAAAGTTTGATTTAGGCAGGAATAAACAGAACATATTTTAATGTTCTATGTCTACCTGAGAAATAACTAACGTTAAATAACCGGAGATATTTTCCAGAGCTCCATATGTAGTCCACTAGCTTAATCATTAATATAACCATGATCAGTATTTAAGTGAAGATCTTCCGGTAAAGTGATGAATGAATTAAGACAACTAAACTAAGTGAACTTCTTAGTTTACATTTCGAGGTTTGAAGCATAAAGCTCAAATTGCTACAGAAGTTCCATAGTCCAGTTTACTCGATCACAATTTTCCTTTATAAAGTTCTCTGGAAGGGTTTTCTATCCTGTATTTTAAGTTTTCCGTAGCTTCTATATTTATACAAAAGTTAGTAGCTCTTATGCGCATGAAAGAATGAACCCCCGAATAGTGATTCCAAAAGGACATACTTTGTTTACGATTTTTCTGTGTACTATAATATTGGTTTGCATAAATACAGAATACTAGGATTGGCCGATTCTCCTGTATAATTACAGTAGAATATATTGGTTTTGTGAAATAAGGTGGAAAACTTACCCTTATTTAGTTTATAAATCTTTTTCCTTTAAAGCAGCTGTAGCCTCTACGCACAGTTTTCCAAGGATGTTCATTTTTGTAATCAGATGAATTTCAAATTACTTTCTTGTGCTCTTAACTGAATCATCATCTGCTTCACGAGAATTCCGGTATTGAACATAACATGTTTTTCTAAGTCACTTTTCATGTGATACATTGGAGGTGTTACTCCATTTTGAAATTGTTAACTTTTTAAAGAAATAAGGATTTTGTGACGGATAAACTTTTATTTAGCTGAAGGAAAGCTGACTCAAAGGGTGTTATATGAAGTGAATATTAACCCGATATTTAAATTCACTTATTCAGTAAGATGATACAGAAAATGAATACTGGATTTTGATCTCATTCTTTATATTTATATGTATGATACAAAAATTTTCTAACTGAACTTTGAACTTAAATTCCCGCTGATCATATCTCAAGGAAACAACTTTGCCATCATACAATATTTAACACTGATAGTGGCAAAAAGCAGAAACACTAACAAATAGTAGAAACCGGAATGTGAATGTGGCTACAGGGATAGCCAGAGTTTGTCTAATCTCGAAAAATTAAGAGACAAACTTTCTTACATCTCACTACTAAACCAATTTAAGAAAAAATCAGAAGAATGCATGACAACATTATTACATAAATAATGTAGCGGTTTCTTCAGATTTCGAAGCAAAACTTTCGGGAATTCACCAATGACAAGAGTGAGAGCGGGAATCAGAAACCGGCCAAGGGGAGGGGAACTTTCAGTAAGTGCAATAAACGTTGCCATATAATAATTATTCAAACAATTTAATGCAGATTTACACAAAAACAAAAATTACATTTATTACGAGCTCAGTGATGAGCATTATATTGCCATATTGGAAATATATCTTAAATGCACAGTTTCATTCGAAATTTAGAAAACCTATTTGTTTTGAATGGTATTACCTTAAGATAGGTCCTTTAGTTAACCTCGGCCCGGAATTTCTGTTTCAAGTTCCCCACCTAAATGTGTAGATCCCTTGAAGTTATGTTTTCAAATATGAGAGTTGATGACAGTGGAGCTGACGTATTAACCATTTAATATATTTTACAAATTGATGAGGAATTTTAAAATATTTTTGAACAAAATCACCTCGTGTGAAAAATAATATTCAAACAATTTCATGAGGTGATTAACTATTTTTTCTCTGATATTATCGAACATTCCTTGTTATCGTGCCGAACAAGTTACTCCGTCCAGGATGTGTTTCTGCTGTTAGTTATCTCCAGAAATATGGTGAAGTTAATGGATAATTAGCATTTACTTTTAGAGATGTGTAATTAAATTAATGCACTTACATATATACAGGAAAACACATTTCCTTCCCTATTATTATTTAACTCATTGAAACAATGCCTATGTTTTTTCACGCATATGTGTGGCTGTGAATGAAATAATTTATTTTGTGGCTATACCAACACAAGACCGACTGAGAAAATAGCTACAAATCCAGGTTGTCAGGTGTCAGTGCTCTTAATACATAGCTGTGTTTTAATACAACTTAAATAACAACTATTTGTGTGCCAACAATTCTTTCCTTTTTAATTTACATTCCCCAACGTTAATTCAAATCGGACGATGAATCAAATGATGCTCAATTGAGCCCAGGGAAGGGTTACTAGATATTCACTTTTCAGAATAAGGGAAAACCACAGAGAAAACCTTATCCAGAAAATTCACCCTGACCGAGATTCTAACTTGGGGCCTATTCAGCGTGAGGCAGACGCACTAGCTACCATCTGTGCTACCGAGGCGGGTGCTAACAAAAATGAATTCGTATAACAGTCTCATTGTACATGTTATTTAGTGTTTGTACATCATTAGCTGCTGATCACTCGAGATTCATAACTCACTCTCGACAGCGATATTTTTGCCTTCCATCAAAAAATTTGATACTGATATTTCACTAAAAAGACGTGATTTGGGACTCCCTAAATAAAAAATAAAAATATTAGAAAGCGGTCTCTGTGGCTTTGAGTTTGTGCCTGTGTATGTCTGTCTGTTAGTCTGCGGACAGCATAACTCACAAACGAGAAGTTGGATAAATATTTATGTTAAGCTTTCCATGGATATGACATGAAGTTCCCTAAGAAAATATCGTCAACCCTAACTATCCTTTACACAGGAAAAAAGATCCTTTGCTTTTTTATTTTCTCAAAATTGCTGCAACAATTGAGATTAAAATTCACCTGCTTAGAATATTCGTATAAGAATGTGCATATCATTAATTTGCTGGGAATACCTTGTGAGGTCCTCTTCATTCTAAATGCATACTCATAACTTATAACCTGAAAGATATAAATAAAAATGAGTTATACGAAAAGGTAGACTTTGTTAAGGCAAGGATTTAGACTTTTGTCACACTAACAAGGGAACTTTCTCTGTACTCACACCGCTGTGCACCTGAAAATTTGATGGTATAATGCCTGCTGTATATAAACCATGCGCATCAAACATACGCTGCGGAGTAGAACCACAGCGCACAAAACTGAAACCTGTAAAGTGCCAATGCGACCATTTGCAAGTAGCTGCTAGACTTCCCTCGTTGGCTCTGTCCGAGTTTTGGGGACGGCGCTCCTTACATATGTCATCTGTAGGCTGCTACCTGACAGGGGTAAACAATCCCTCCTGTACCATGGTGTGTTATTTTGCCTATACGTTCCTACATATTCTAGACTCATTTTCGGGTACTTCTAGCTATTCTCCTCACCCGATTTTTGGCACTCAGGCCCCAAATAGAGCAGAGATGATGTCTTAAACTGTAATTGAATACAAGTGTGGGCATAGTGATACTTCCCTTGTAAGTTTTTCCGGTATGTTATGTTATTATTAGCTGGAATTATCGTACTACTCCGCTTTTTAACGCGCAACGACGCGTTCCATGTTTTTCGTAATCATATAACAGTACTTCATTTCAAGGTCATCACATTGTGATGAATCTGAGTTTTGCTTAAGCATACTGTATTCTAGTATACAAGTATTCATAGCATTGTTAAGTGTTCTGTTGTACTGGTAGGTGCCAGCATCCCAGAAGTGATTGGTGCAGTGGTTACCTATAGAGTTAAAATGACTGTGTCAACTACAGAGATATAGGTGTCAAAACATTACGAACACGTACTTTTTCCTTTATTTTATCTGTATTTTGAAGCATATGGTACACTGTGCATGTTACGTTTCTTGTGGTTATCTGTGTTGCTGAATTTGACAGAAATTAATTAATTTAAATACGCACGGAAGAATGTCTAGAGCAACTGTTCATTGATTATGCAAATGACACAAATGAAAAGAAACATACAGTGAAATAATTAAAAACTTTGGGGTGATATCATCATGATCTCGGACCAAAATTGTATATCTACTTACAACTACGAATGACAGCACCGTTTTCTCTGGAGGAGTATTTTTACCTTTCTTGCAATACGAATAACTGAAGTGCTCCTCCAGTCTTCATTTATTTAAAAAAAAAGTTGTTCCTCTTTTAAATGTAAAAAATTTATATGTAGCGATGCAGTGATCTTCCTGTTTTGTCATAATTTTCTAAAGTACTTTTCTCTCTCAGGACCCAGTTAACAAGTAAGAGCCCCACATACCTTCTCATTATTATTATCATTATCAGTGTCAGTGTCAGTGCCATTGTCATTGTCATTGTCATTATTATTGTTACTGTTATTGTTATCATCATTATCATCATAATATGTAAATGGTATACATTAGAACATATTATTTTCATGCAAGATGGAGCGCCATGCCATCGAGCAAAAAGTGTCACGGAGTAACTGAAAACCACCTGGTGTTCCTCTACTGGAAATGAAATGTGTAGTGTTTAATGCCCGCTTTTACTACATACGGCACCGCAGGCGGTGACACTGATGATACATGAGATGAAGATGGAGCACCGGTGGAATGAGATGGCGGGGGAAACCGGAGATCCCGGAGAAAACCCACCCCAGTGCCGTGTTGTCCACCAAAAATCTCACTTTGCGGTCGCCTGGGATCGAACCCGGGCCGCCTTGATGAGAGCCAAGCGGTCTAACCACTGAGCCACGGCGCGGCCTTCTCTACTGGATGGCCAGGGAACAACCCAGACAAGAACTCAACAGAAAATCTGTGGCGTATTAAAAAGAATTGGAAGCAAAGGGGCCTACCAGCAAATTTCAATTGAATGAGTCCAGCGTTTCCATATTGAGAGCGGATGAAGAAATTCTTGATTTGTGCAAAACCTTAATCCAAGGAATGCCCAGACAAATTCTGGCATTAATTGAACTTAAAGGAGGTCACGCTTAATATTGAAATGCTTTTCCTGAACGTCCAGTGTTACAGTGCCATCCTTTGCATTGTATATTTTTCTTAAAGTGCAAAATGCCTTTATGAAGGTATATAAAGCTAACGTTTTCAACATTTTTAATTTAAATTGGAGAACATGTATTAGATAAAATATGTTTGTTACCAAACAGCAAAACATGTAATTGTTTTGAAACTGGACACAATATCTTTACTTGTTCTATTTTATGTGAATATTAAATAACACATTTAAGCTATCTCATGCATTTTAATAATTTGGGACACAGCAGCAAATTAGTTTGATTACATATAGCTTTTCGAAGGTACACCATAGGCAAACTCTATGCACTCTTTAATATAAATAACGGGGAACTTTTTTTGACATTCACTAAATAAAAAGTACGCATCTTTAGAAAGAGGTCTGTTTTTATTCTTGTTTATGGGTGCTCCATAACTGCTACGGTTCTCGTGTCCCACGCCTGTATCGGACATAAATACCGCTTAACTTTACTCAGATCCCTTTAGCGGACTTGAGATTGTTTTACGTGCTATGACCACCAGCTTAACTTCCTTTCCGAAGGAAGCCACGCAAAGAACTGTTGTTCCCGGAAAAACATTTATTGCCCTCCGCCAGGTTTGAATCCGCGACCTCTTAGATCAGAGGCTAGCATGTTGCCCCTATAACACAAGACGACAAAAAGTATGTGTGTGTGCGTGCGTGTGCGTGTGCGCGTGCGCGCGTGTGCGCGTGTGAGCGTGTGCGCGTGTGGGCGTGTGGGCGTGTGGGCGTGTGGGCGTGTGCGCGTGTGGGCGTGTGCGCGTGTGCGGGTGTGCGGGTGTGCGCGCGTGTGTGCGGGTGTGCAGGTGTGCGCGTGTGCGCGTGTGCGCGCGTGCGTGCGTGCGTGCGTGCGTGCGTGCGTGTGTGTGTGTGTGTGTGTGTGTGTGTGTGTGTGTGTGTGTGTGTGTGTGTGTGTGTGTGTGTGTGTGTGGCTCAAAATCGGAAAGTTGTTTGAATACCAGCTTGGTATTTCATTTAAGCATCTTCCAAGGATGCGACGAGACGCATTTCGAGAAAGCCTTCCACACGTGATTATCTTTTACATGGAAATTTTTCGAACATTTTGATTTTCTCAATAATTGCACTTAATTATTTTGATTGAAGTACCATTTGTTTTAGATATTTTAAATGAAAAATGTAACGTGTTGGTATCTTGCATTTTCTGGGAATGTCCTCAGGAGTCATCATTTTGGATGACTTATCATTATTGGTAAACCGTATAGATAGACAAACTCTTACTATATAAAAACGGAGATTTCGTAAAAACACACGATCTATGTCAAATATCGATTTTTTTTTTTTTATTCTTTGTGGACTGAACCATTTTCGAGATATAATCGTGTAATGTGTTTGAATTTTCCAACTCTTAATTTATCTCAAACAGGGTACGCTATCAGGTGATTTATCTCTTGGCCATATTAAATACAAAGCCATTACCTACGGACCTGGTCTTAAAATATTTGACCATTGCTTAAAGTGTACTCCGATATTTTCCCTTGCACCTAAAAAAGTTTGTAGTGAGTTAATTCCGACAACTGGTCCTTATTTCCGGGTTGTTATGCCATGGTCTGTTGGAGACAGATGTACCAGACGTTTACCCGCAACATATAACACACGCAACAAACCTTAATTAACTATTTTAGGGAGCGGAGAAGCGCTGTCAACATCCAGGTACACTTCCGAACAGGAAATAATGGAGTCAGCTAAAATAACACTGAAATTCCAGAGAAAAAAGTATAAAGCTTACAATGGTTCTGGGATTAGCATCAATGCGTGTAGTAACAAAATTTATAGCCATTTAATGAGCACAAAAAATTGATGTCGTTGTCCACGAAAAAATGAATGGTTTTATTTACTGCTACTAGGAGAATTAAATTGCAGGTGTGGCTAAAGTTCAGAACTGAAGAGGAAGGATTTGAATGTCCTTTTTTAGTTATGAGTAATTTGATATGTCACTTTCTTACTGGATGTGTGACTCAATGAGTTAAACGGGAGTATCAACTTCGAGCTCAGGAGCTTGAACTTCCGTAAACAGAACGTGAAATAGAGTTACGCTTTCAGACGGGCAAACAAAAGATGAAATTGTAAAAACTGCCCGGGAGATTGAATTATCATCAGGAGAACCATTTCATTACAAGTGATAAAAACAGAGTAAAGCCCTGAAGTATATGTATTGCGAGACGTAGGAAATGAAAATAATGAAAACGTATACATTCCCGCCGCAAGGATTAGCCTTTCTACATGATTACAGGCAATGCGATATAAACGGTGAGTCAAGATTTTTGGGAAAACATTCTCACAATGGATTTTAAAATGGGCCCAGGTGCACTGGGAGGGAAGTTCAACGCTGGCTTTAACTTTTGCGCTCAACAACAGACGCCCGCCTTGGTAGCCTAGATAGTAGCGTGTCTGCCTCTCGTTCAAGATGTCCCGAGTTTGAATCTCGTCAGAGTGAACTACTTGTATAAGGTTTATTCCGGGGGTTTTCCTTATCCCGTAAGATGAATGTCTGGTATTTCCAAGCTCTATGAAACCTGAACTCATTTGAGCACCATTTCATTCCTCGTCAGATATAACTTAGTGTTGGAAGAACTAAATAAAAAAGAGAAGGAGAGACAGTTATTAAATGTTCTAAGCAGTAATCACACAGATTAGTGTAAAGTTTACAAGCATAGTTTCACCTCACAAATGCCGCGAACTATAATGGCGTTAAAGACCAAAGCAAACCAGGTGATATAGAAAATTCTTACATAGATTCGTTAATAAGAAGTTATCGTTTACTGTAATATAACCATATAGTTTTAATTGTGAAAAGTAAACAAAAATAAATAAGTAAGTTCCGTGTGACTCGAAACCGTACACACGCTAGTTCAGAACTAATACATTACGCTGAACGAAAATGTTTTGAATTCTTCATTTAACCAACGAATGGTTTGAAATGTAAGGCATACACGTGGAATAAGTAGATAAAATATGATAAGGAATGGAAACCAGAGCTAACTTAAAAAGGCTATAATATTTAGAAAGGCTAAGACAAAAAATGAAATAAGCAGCAAAGAGGAATGAATCACATCAGAGAAAGAAAAAGAGGAAACTAAACATAGATGTGGAAAATTGCTTTTGGTCTAAGATCAGCTAAATTTGAATGCCTTGAAGAAACTACTTCAGAATATTCAATCCTCAGGGGATCCTTTGCCTTTGTCCCAAACTTCAGTAGTTCACTTACGAATCTTTTGACAAAGAGTACAACAAAATGTCGATTGCTATTATAAAAATCTTCTTCGTCCGATAGAATAAATATGTTTATTATAGTGCCTCGAAAATTGCCTTAGATCGTGTAATAAACTTGACTACATTTCTCTTTGTAACTGTAGAAGTATTCTTTAATGCGATTTTTTTACATTGTATTGATCTTTATCAGTTACACATAAAATTTGAGAATTTTGAATTGTAAAAATCCTATTGTTACAATTACGCTGTAGTGTTTTTGTATAAAAAGGCAAAATCCAAGCAACTTCAGTCAAATTATACCCTGTCAACATCCACATGTGCCATCAAACCGATTATTTTACGCGAGACCTCCCTGTCCGTTACCATAGACGCATTTGACTGCAGCTGCCGAGATTCGAACTCACAGTATTCGGCTTTGAATGGATGGCGAGTCTATTACGTAGTACTTTAACGAATGTGGCTATTCGAATCGATTGCACTGAGACACTGCAGAAAGCAATATAGGAACCAGTTTATGAATTACAGCAATAGTGGTATAAGTACCAAAATAATTCAAGCATTAAAGGGTTAACTGTGTATTACACGACAAATAACAAACAGCGGGCAGTCATGTGGATGGTACGCAAACACGCGAGACACGTACAAATAAAGACAAGTAAAGGCATTTGTGAGGAGACTACGACTTTGTTAGCTCAAGAGACACGGAAGATATACCAGCTTTCTTGTATAGATTCTCTGGAAAATAAAACCTCTGCATATCAAAATTATACAGTAATTCTGGATAGGCTGTGTAGTGAATTTGAGTCAAGAGTCAGGGAAATTATCATTATGGGAAAAGATATTCAACTACTTTGCAGCCCATAATCATTGAATGTAATAAATATCCCATAGCAATTATAATTAAAACTAATTACATTGCATCACTGCACTCCTCTTAGAAACCAAATAAACAAACAAAAGCAGGAAAAGAAGGCTTGCGTCTTAACCAAATGTTGTTGGATACAAGCCCCAAATTGAGAGATTTTGCAGGCCGTATTGTTGGAGTGTTGGATTCCACATAACATTTGAGTATTCTTTTCTAAATTGAACTATACCAAAATTGATTCACGTTCCAATTTATATGATTATGCATTTCTATCAATACTCATCTCTCTGTTTCTACATTTAAGCTCGACATTGACAAATTAATGCCGAGAAAAAGATGCCAGCGTTTTACTTTGATGCTCGGCCACTCGCCATTCAGATTGTTCAGGTATTGTTGTACTTAACATCCGAGTATGAGTAACAGCCTCGATAAGGCGAAGTGGTATGTAGAGACGTACTTCTCCCGTTTGCCAATAGCCCAGGCACAGTGCAAGGGAAGGTAAGCTCAGGTAGCCATTTTTCCTAGACAATTATCCTAGACAGAACAAAAGGGAAAGTTCTTCCTGTTATTTGCGTCAGTTTAGATAAGTAAATATAGTAAGGTCTTAAGATTATCCTAAAGCGAATAATATAACGATTTTTCTGAAGTGCGGAGCAAACCGGCAACGCTAAATGAGGAAAAAAGAACATTGCTTGTGTTATTTTTTGTCTATCTTCCACCGGTTGGGGTGTAGGTAACCGGATATTTCTCACCCCAAACGTGCATGGAAGTGATCTCCCAAAGCTTAAAACTATTTTGATATGAATAAGTGCATTATTGCGGAATTATTGTAAAGCTTGCTAATAATTTTTCTGTTTCTTATGTATTCTTCTGTACTTAAAATGTTCCTGACAAAGTGATTGTAAAAGGCTGAAATTATTTGTTGTCCAGGGATCTTGCAGTCCTCTGCTAAGCTGTAAAGGGGCAAAATTATGTGATCCTTTGTTCCTCAAGGTGGCATATGCCTAGTAGTCTAACATCTCATAAAATTTAGATATTTCGTAAGTCGCCCAAATGATGGAACACCGTACCATGTGATGGCAAAATTAACCTCTCGGAATTAGGCTGATGAAATAATAATAATAATAATAATAATAATAATAATAATAATAATAATAATAATAATAATAATAATAATAATAATAATAATAATAATAATAATAATAATAATAATAATAATAATAATAATAATAATAATAATAATAATAATAATAATAATAATAATAATAATAATAATAATAATAATAATAATAATAATAATAATAATAATAATAATAATAATAATAATAATAATAATAATAATAATAATAATAATAATAATAATAATAATAATGATAATAATAATAATAATAATAATGATAATGTTAATAATAGTAATAACAATAAAAATAATAATAATAATAATAATAATAATAATAATAATAATAATAATAATAATAATAATAATAATAATAATAATAATAATGTTAATAATAGTAATAACAATAAAAATAATAATAATAATAATAATAATAATAATAATAATAATAATAATAATAATAATAATAATAATAATAATAATAATAATAATAATAATAATAATAATAATAATAATAATAATAATAAGAAGAAGAAGAAGGATAACTATTATTATATAATATATTATAATATATTATTATATAATATTATTTATATATTATATATTATATTATATATTATATAATATATTATAATATAATATATAATAATAGTTATCCTTCTTCTTCTTATTATTATTATTATTACTATTATTATTATTATTATTATTATTATTATTATTATTATTATTATTATTATTATTATTATTATTATTATTATTATTACTATTATTATTATTATTATTATTATTATTATTATTATTATTATTATTATTATTATTATTATTATTATTATTATTATTATTATTATTATTATTATTATTATTATTATTATTATTATTATTATTATTATTATTATTATTATTATTATTATTATTATTATTATTATTATTATTATTATTATTATTATTATTATTATTATTATTATTATTATTATTATTATTATTATTATTATTATTATTATTATTATTATTATTATTATTATTATTATTATTATTATTATTATTATTATTATTATTATTATTATTATTATTATTATTATTAATGGATTTTAGGTTAGGTATATATTTTCCAAATTTTGCAACCCTATGAGACGTGAGAGTTGTTAATTATCTCACAATGAAGCAGCTATGCACTGTAAGTGCGTATTAACGCCAGATTAGGGTAATCCTTCTGCACTTTTATATTTACTACGTTTACACGGATTTCAGTGCTATAGCATGCTACGATTTTCGTGCTAGGAACATAAAACGTTTACTGCTTGTTTTGAAAGTTATGTTCAAATATATTATAGACCTAAAATTTTGAATAAGGTAGGCATGTTCAGAATTATGAAACAAAGCGAGAAAGAGAAGGAAAGGACAGAAAGAAAGCAGAAAGGACAGAAAGAAACGACAGACATAGGGAGAGAGAAATATCATTCATTATCAGAAAAACGACATGATGCATAATAAAGTTTAATTTCCCTGAGTAAGAAAATATCATGTTCAGAAAAGAGAAACCTTATAAACACTCTAATGAATCAAGCAAATATAGGAACGTTAACATTATTAAAGAGTAATAACAGTATTCGTGACAGCAGAGTATTTTAATCTATGGGAACTATTTTATTTAAAATGTCCAAAGGTAACGAAATGAAGGAAGAATGAAGTATGAGTAATTTTAACCAATAAATTTAGTACGTTAAATTTAAGGTATATAAAAATAGTTTTCATGACTCACATTCTACCTAGTAATTTCTATAATTGGGTATATTGACTTAAAATGCTCTGGTTCTGTAAATATGATAAATTTATCATCCTATTATATAAACTTGGACCAAGCTTGACCTTCTGCTTGAAAGATACAATTGGTATAGAAAATATACAACGTTAATCTTAGTAACAGTTAAAGGTTAATACTTTTATATCACTGGATTGAACTTCCTGCATATCTTTCTGCTCTCAATACTCAACCATATCTCTGCTATTATGGTGTATAAAATATGCAGGGTGCTTTAGCAGATTTTCTAAGAATTGGAGCTTATATATCATAGCAGCGGATACGCTTTAAGGAATTACCTTTTTAAATGTAATAGTTCAAAAGCTATGAACATATAACCAAAAATGTGGAAAGCAGAAGTCTAACAATTCTTGCTTTGATATGCCTCATTTAAAAGTAGTAACCCTTATTAGCAGCTAATTAAAATTTGTCTACACATTCGTCTAACTCTCAATAAGGTCAAATATTGCTGTTGTCAATTTCAATCTTTTATATAGATATTCGTTACCTTACATATCAAACAGACATATAGCACATTTTCTAACTATTAAGTATACGTAGGTGACAGTAATGTCATCGTAAATAGGCATTTAATAGAACTGTAAACGAATTCTTACACTTTTCAGTACTGTTTTTCCTTTCACCTCACTTCTATTCGGAGTTTTAATCAGATCTCTCTTGTGTGAATATTGCTCCCGTAAACTCCTTCAAACTTTGGCTTATATCCTCTAGATCCTTAAAAGTTGTTCCTTGAAAGGAAACTTCCAACTTTGAAACAAAGGCAAATAATGGTGCGCTTTATCACATTGCAACACATTGTCTCAAGGAAGGCTTCATATTGAATCGTTGTGAAAAATACTCATCATTTTTGTATTGCTTCACTACAGCCCAGAACTATGATAGAACATTTACATTTCGATGTATTAAATAGTGAAAACATTTAAAGGATGTTATGGTTTTGACACCGAGCTTCGCAGTAACCTGTAAGGCTATTGATAGCATCCACATGACAACCAAATTCTACCTCTGTGCATCATTTTGAGAAAGACGCTTTCAATTAAAACTACTTTAGGGTAGTTAAATTATAAGCGAACCCACTCACGGCCTCTATCTACTGCGCGAGACAGCTCGCAGTCGCCGGGAAACGTACGCTGGCAGACGCGGACTAGAATCCTTACGACATTAGATGCTGGAAATTTTGACTTTCTTCTCTCAAGCAGGCAGTATATCTCGTGTAAGTATTCTCACTCACTCTCCAAAGCTCATCATCAGGTATTCCTGTGATTTCTTGCTCAGTGTTTTCCCTAAGTTCCTGTGGTGTGTGAGGATTCCGAGGCACAAGAAGTAATGGTACACTCCTGAAGTAGCGTATATTATTACAAAAGTGTTCGCATTAAGTATTTCGTCAGGTAATCTTTAGTTTTAATTATAGCCTCTAATCTTCTTCGTAGAGAATCTACAAGTCTTTTAATCTTTGTGTTTGGTATTTTGTTTCATTGTTCAACAAGAACAGTTTTCAGTTTCTTTGTTGGTAATCATACTTTTCTTTATGGGTTTTCCCAGGATGATCCACACTTGCTCAATAGGGTTAATATATGGCGACTGAAAAGGTGTAGGAAGCAGCTTAGGAATGTAGTCGTATATTAAGTGCAGTATGCTTTGGACCATAAACATTGGGTCTTCTTTGCGGCCCATTTTCTCCACACCGGTACTCAACTCTTGTCTCAGAATTCCCATATACTTCCTGTGACACATTATTTCATCAATAATATGGAGATTACCGGCACCCGACACGCTGCTACAACCCAAAGCAGGGTCGGATTTTCTACCATGTTTCACTGTGGCTCCAGTTTTCTGTTTATTTTACCCCACACTTTGCGTCTGCCTTCCGAGTCGATCAATTCAAACAGGCTCTCACTTTTACCCAGTAGTCTACGGTCTTTCCATCGTACTTTAAAACGAATTCTATTCGCCTTTATTGTGTTCTTTGGGCTGAGAAATTCTTACGTGGTACCCTACCGTTGTAACCTTCGTTATTGAGAACAGCGATTCCTCAAGCTGTAACGCCTGCTCTCTGCAACTCATAAGTTTATAACTAAAGGCTGGAGGTGTGTGCGTTTTTCCATAGGTATAATGCACATGGACTGTACTGTTATCGGTCGTGCATGTAAACAACTGCTGGCAGGTATAGCCTGACCATAACAACCGCAAAACTGCCAGGGGAGACAAAACAGTCGCGTTATACTACACCTTGTCCTCTCGTCTGCATAAACTTGCAAGGAAAATGCTTCAACGCCAGCTGTAAGAAGTTTAGGCCGACTACTTCTAGGTTTGATGAGGACGATTTCCTGGCTACTACCTTAACAATGATGCTCTGTACCGTGGTCTCCCTACTATCTGCGATATTTCGGAGAGGATTTTGAGATTATTGTTCGGTTTAATTATAGTTTTTCTCTGTTCAGTAGTCATTTCATTCCTTCAGCAGCCTATTTTCCTTCAATTCCTTAAACCACTGCACTTGATATCAGTCTGTGCATACAGGTCACTTGTTCTGAGGCAATTAAATGCAGATTATTCAGAAAGAACGAGTAGCATGTAACGCAACCACCGTTTTAATGTACTTCCCTTTGGTATACGAATACTTTATGTGCTTCAGTAATTCACAAATTAGCTTTGATTTTATAAGGGCGGCAACTTGTTTATAACCTTTTCTACTTTCTTTTGATAAATACAAACATATAGAAGCTCCAACCTGCCGAACCAATATGTCACTATATCCTATAAAATTTTTTGGAATATCAAATGTCATCGAAGGTTTTGAGTCTACGAATACTTTCCGCTCTCACTCTATGTTCATGTACAGGGAAGACAGGGACGTGAAACTTTCTTGAAAATTATTATATCACATTCCATAAGATGGTGAATGTGATTACTAAAGACCGGAGGCATGTGCGCTTTTCCATATGTATACTGCGCATGGACTGTATAGTTATCGGTCGCGCATATAAACAGCAGGTACATATAGCCTGGCTATACAACCGCCTCACTGACAGGGGGGACAGTAACGTTATGCTACACCAATGACCTTGCGTCTGCATACACTTGCAAGGAAATGATTCAATAGTTAGCAGAGTAATTCGTTACGTTGTTTTCGACGTTTGCATATGGGATGGCCGTGCTGTATATCGGATGTCATTCATACCCTGTGTCCAGCTAACTTACATCGCTTGCGAGAGCACATCTCTCCGGCTTTTAGTGATTATCAAGTTTGGCATTTATGCGAGTTTTCGTTTTAAATTTTTACTGTTCACTCATACACAATGTAAGTTTTTCGTTACAACCAAAATTACTGGCGCACTGTGTACTAAAAGATATTCCTGAATGTAATGGGCGGCTATTTGGAAACCCCATGTACCTATGTATAATAAACAAACAGTGAAACCTGCTCCAGAGTTCAGAATTAATGAACTTATCAACCACAAACGTTTCCGAATATTGAGGCCAGGACGGAAGGAAGGTTGAAATACCACTGTACTACAGGCAAGGACTTGTAGATAACATCCCTTTTCTTTCAACACCTGCAGACTGCACTTGGGCATGTTTTTACTCTATTAGACCTCCTGTTTCGCATTCTTTGTAGCAGAAAATTTTGAGTGTGGATAACTTGAGACCAGATTCTTATTGTTAGGAATTACTGTTTATATTTGTGTGAAATGTTAATCTAATTTCTAAGAAAGTTCTCTGGTAAAAGTCAAGGAACATAAACTCGAAACCCACCTCTGTTCACTGATTTCAGCTTGGCATGACAGTGTAAATAGACTGGAGCTGAATGAAACCCTCAAAGAATTCAAAATACTTGGAAAACTAATAAGTCTATTTGGAGTCACAATGAATAATAGTATATGCCAAGTAATGATCCTTTCAAATCAGAACCATTTGAAACCACTAAAGGAGTAAGACAAGAGGACTCACTTTTATGTCTATTATTGAATCTAGCATTGGAAAAGGTTATTAGGGATGCTGGCACCCAAACAAGACGTACAATATTTAATAATTCCACACAATTATTGGCATATGCAGATGATATAGACATAGTCGGCAGAAAAGAAAAGGATATGGTAAGGTCATATATAAATTTAGAACAGGCTGCAGCTAAGATAGGATTAAAAATAAATGAAGGGAAACAAAGTATATGGTAACTAATGTCAAGAGGAAAATTAGAGAGCTAGAAAAGTACATTTATATTCTTTACTGTACATTTGAAATACTGAATAGATTTACATACTTAGGTCTCTTGTGAATGAAAGTAATGATATTGAAAGATGAAATTAACCAAATAATATGAAATGCCAATGGTGAATATTTTGGTGTGATAAAACACTTTAAATCAACACTCCTTAGACATAAAACAAAAATCATAATTTTAAAAACATTAATAAAACCGGTGCTGTGATGTATGGGAGTGAAGCGTGGGTTATTACAATAGAGGACTTGGAAAGACTGAACACTTTTGAAAGGAAGATACTGAGAAGAATTTATGACCCAATTAAGGAGAAAGGGGAATGGCAAATCAGGTATAATGTTGAATTATGTAAAATATACAAGCACCCCAATCTCGTAACATCAATTAAAATATCAAGGCTGAGATGGGCAGGGAATGTACAAAGACTGGATGGGGACGACATAATTCGGAGAGTACTGGATTGTAAACCGTATTGTGTAAGGAGATTAGGAAGACCAAATCTGAGATGGATGGATGAAGTGCTGGAGGATGTGAAAAGGCGGGGAATAAAACAACTGGCGGATGGTAGCCAGAAGAAGGAATGTCTGAGGAGGATTCTGGGGGAAGCCGATATCCACCCTGGGCTGTAGCGCTAGAGGGATGATGATGATGATGATGGTGATGGTGATGGTGGTGATGGTGATGGTGATGGTGATGGTGATGATGATGACGACGACGACAAAATAGCTCTAAGTACAAATTTTTATATAAGTTGGAATTACATTTCCCTAAATTTACAATTTCTGCAAGTTACCCCATTCTATGCCCTGAAAATATAATGTTCAGGTAATTTAGAGATCAATTTAGCTTGTTTCAATCGTAAATTTTGAAAATGCTCTATTTTGCTTAATGACAGGCTTAATGATACGTTAAGTAATGACACAAGGAACCCATAAAATACTTTCTCGTCATTTTACGCGCAGAGTACGGGTTTGTATAAGTACACTACTGCGTTCTTGACCGTATACGTATATCTCACGGTGGTTTGTTTACTTATATGTGCTATTTTAAAGC
The DNA here is from genome assembly GCA_030765055.1 of Mantis religiosa. Taxonomy (NCBI): domain Eukaryota; kingdom Metazoa; phylum Arthropoda; class Insecta; order Mantodea; family Mantidae; genus Mantis; species Mantis religiosa. Next base: position 82,569,542 of record CM060948.1, read on the forward strand.
AGACTCCTGCGAAGAGGCCTAGACCTAGACAGAGTCAATAATAACCGAAGCACATGAAATCGGTCATATTTTCATTCGTGATCATTTTTTGGATATTTATCAACTTGTCGGAAATATGAACGGAATAGTCGAACGGCATATTGACTAAATAGAGATTTCCATCTGTTAGTATCAGTAACAAACAATCTTTTAAGCGCTTATAGACCTGACAAATAAACAAGAGTACACCGACCAAATTGCACAGGCCAGGATTCATTCGCAGACAGGTGTAATAACTATTAAGACTTATTTCATTACAGCTGCAGGAGGTTTTCTCTAACATAACTATAATGTGATTTAACTGTGATTAAGTGGGTGCATATAAGCTGAAGGAGCCGTTTATGAATGTTGCCAACTAAAGTACGGTATGCAATTTCCCCACTACGTACGCCCTTGCTGTACAAATCGTGAAATGCCAAAAGATATTCCTGAGGAATTCTAGTAAAACGTGGTGTGCCACTGGACACCTTCGTTCTTTCGAGTAAGTATTGCTTTGGTATTAATATTTAGTGGAGTTTTGTTTCTGAAAATAAATTACGTAGTCCTGTATTATTTTAAACAAATATATTATTTTACGTATACATTTTTAAAAGTGCATGATAATTATTCACTTAACATTGCATCCAAGTGAACTTTCCACCAAAGCCTATCATGCAGTCAAGCTAGAAAAGTGAATCAGGACTAAGAGTTACAGAAACTCCTTTGGATGCGTGAACTTCCGTCGGAAGTTCAATAAACGAGAGAACCTCTTGATTCCAGAGACCAAGGCTGGAGAGTACTTCTGCTGACAATGCACCATCTCAGCATTCTCTTCAAGTTCTCATTGAGATGCGACCTACCTCTAAAATGTTCGGCTTGACACCTCATCCTGTTGCAAGTTCAGTTAAATTCCGCAAAGTTTACTAAGAGGTCATAAGTGAGTAGATGACGTTAGCCGGTGGTGTCGAGTTTCAAAGGATTTCGTAAACCTGAAACTGTACAAAATTAACTTTGATTTAACAACACTGAAACTCTCGTACTTCATTAGATAATTCCTTCATTTGTGTATTAGGAGGCCACTTTAGAATTGAAATATCTTAAATTTGAACTTCCGTGCTGTATTACCTGCAAGCTTTATTTTTTAATTCCATCACCTCGACGTTCAATTATTATATTCTCCACAACTTATCTCTGACAATCAAAGGAAATTTTACATCTCATGAACAATTCTTTACCAACATTTCATCACAAATACATATTCTTATTTGATTTCATATTGCCTGTGTACAATGACATTATATTCAGTTTTCAAGTACATATAACTGTGCTCCTCTCTCACATGTTCAATGTCCATTGGCTTTTGTGAACTACAAGTGAACTCGGTGAACGCAAATCAATTTAATCTAATCTAATTTAAGGGTGTGTGTCTGTTTTCTCCTTGAAACCACCATAATTTAAAAACAATAATTGATTAAATACCAAACTTGGTATTTTATATTGGGCCACCAAGTTGTTCAAGAAATATCACACCACAAAACACTATTTGAAGGAATTTATTTATTTTTATTACATTTCTTTGTTTTCTCTGAAATAGTTCTAAAAGTTTTGACCAAAATATCACGTGTTTAACATGTTCATTACAAAAATTGTGTAACTTGAACATTCTGAGAATAGGACGTAAAATATTTTTAAGTTTACGTAATTTTTATGTACTTGGAAAACTGTAAGGGATAGATAAAAGCCTCATTACACAAAAACGTAGACCTCCTTAAAAGCGCAACATTTGTAAATTCTTATGAAGTAAATGATATCCTAGATATTATTTGTTTTCGGTTGGAATTTTGAAATACTTATACTTTTAAGTGAAAACTTTAAGTATTATAGAATAAATGCAAAATGTTGATCATTTAATAAGTTAAGGAGAAATAGCTGACCCTTACCTTATGTATGTTGTATATGGTTTTAGAAATGTCAACCGTTTGAACGAAAATATTCAGTTTCAAGCATTGGCATAAAGCGCATCGTTATGAGTCAGTCTTTGCGCTCTTAAAGTTTCACTTCGTAAAATACGTATTAATTGTGACACCTAAATACTACCACAAGTGTATATTTGAAACTTAAAAGCTTATCACAACTTAACATTTTCAAGGAAAGAGAAAATGCTTTTAAAAGTACCTAGAGACCCAAAATCATCCTAACCGGCTGCGTGGTGTTTTACCTATCTCCGCCCTCGGCGCTCGTTGCCGTCTGCCGCTATCACAGAAAGGCGCGGATGAAACCATGCAACATTTTTAAAACTACTTTTAAGGACTTTACTTGCCCATGCTATTAAAGGAGATGATGAAAGTTGCCACCACTGTTGTCCACACATATTTGGCACCCCTTTAGGAAACTATACATCACTCACCGCAGTTGACGTTAGGAAATGTTGGCAATTCACCATTAGCGGAGAAAGAGTTAAAGGGCCAAATTTTTCAGATCAACAGTTGACGCCCATACGTCCGTGGATACAATTTTTGCCCACCCGTATCATATTATAGAGAATTAGCAGACGGGGAACATTACTTTATCTTTTTCCAACAAGAAATTACAACAGCTCATACAGCCAATCTTTCGATGAGAACAACTGAAAATGGTTGCAGGACAGAATTATTAGTATAGATTTGGAGAACCCTCGGTCCCCCGAACTAAACCCCTGCGAATTCAATCTTTGGGCTAGCTTAAGGCATAAAGTTTACAGGACAAACCCACACATCCTGAAAGAATTAAAACAAAATATCTGCCAGGAAATTGCCAGCATTTCTCAACATGAACGTCCGCTAGTGAAGGATAATTTCCTAATGAGGTGCTAAACTTGTATGGACAAAGGCGGTCGCGAGTTTCAGCACCTCATTTAATAACATGGGTAAGCAAAACCTTTAAAGAAGCTTTAAAAATGTTGTATGGGCCTACTGGGTATATAACTCTTTCGGCGCTAATGGAGAAATTCCAGCATTTGCAAGGGGGTATTTGCGTCGTTGTTACGATCCCTTGGGAGACGACGGTTCGCGATAATGCTTAGATTAATCGCTGACGTCATCCACTCAATGACGCTGGAAGCGATGTCACCTCGAGCCTCCTGGTTCTCTGGGAAGCTCTTACCTACTGACGCTGGTAATCGCCTCCGCCATCCTCTGCGATAATGGTGAGAACGAGGACGCCCGCGGCTGCTCTGGAAATTCTCCAAAATCTGATGGTTTTAGGATTGGGTTGCAAACAATTTTCTCTTGAGGTCCAGGGTTGTGTGGTTGAATCACTTGGGCATAGAAGGAAACACAGTTTTCTTGTATAATGACAATCACATACATTTTTCCTGGTTGCAAATTTTCTCGCGACAAACTTAATGCGGACCTCGCCTCACCAAAAGCGTTCTCCTTTATTCAGTATGCTTTTGTCAGCGCATAATACAAAGCTCCGCAATCCTCACCGCACTATAAAAATAAACTTATTTTTATCCACGTTATCCCGCGCAACTTTATTGTAACTTATAAAACCCGCGAAATATACGCACGCAAACTTTACGGGCTGACCAACGTGGTTTCACTTCCACGTATGCAACAGTGAATGTTGATAATTCTGCGCAAACTTTTGGGGCTAATAGATGTAATTTCACTTCCACATATGTGGCAGTGGCTCTGTAAAATTTCGTTCGAGTTTTTCTTGCTAACAGGCCTGGTCTCTTCTCCACGTATACCGCAGCGACTGAGTAATTCCGCGCGAACTTCTCGCGCCAACAGACGTGGTTTATCCCCCACGTATACGGCAGCGACTGACTAAGATTCAGCTTTTTATCTTTATTTTAACTGCGTCTACAAGCACCCCTTCCACTGCTTACACGTGAGAGTGATGTAGCTGTTCCCTTATTGGTGGACCATAACCGCCGAAATCACTTTTTTGTTCTTGCGGGAAGTATTTTTAAATTGATTTGTCGAGAGAATGCATATGGCGTCTGTTTTTAAGGGAATAGCCTTCCTCCTAAATTTTCTTTGATTCACACGATTTCTCCTGTCCAAATGTTGCCGTAATGCTGCACTTGCAATCCTGAAGATTTATTGCCCTCCTCGCCATTTTTACCGGAACAAAACACTTCCACTGACCGAGGGTTCCATTTGATGTTTGTCTGACATACTTACATACAATTTGTACAAGGGAAACAACATTTTAACATGTGGAAACATGTAAGATCTCGTTTATACATATAGTTGACAAATGTTTGAATTTAACTTTTAACATATGATGGATTATTAGGAACAGAGAGTGTTCAGTGAGGTCTACCCGAAAGTCCGAAGAATCCGGCCTCTGTTACCCGGGAGCGATGGAAGTCTCCGGGGGTCTTTCCATGGGGCAATACCTTGAGTCTAAAAAGCCCCCTCCCCCATGGACAACAACGTCAAGACTAGTGGAAGTGGATACCCCACTTACGCGCGTCAACCCCGCAGGGAAGACTACCGAAAAACCTCGGTTGGGCCGCCTGGTGATCTAGCACACCTTCTACTAGCTCTGCAGGCTAGTACCCGGAACCTTTTAGGCAACCCTCTGCCCCCTCCGGGCGGCCGAAGCCTGGCCGGAGGTACCCGATTTCCCGCGGGTAACGGGAACACACTGCCCCCTCGAGTCCAACCCAATCCGAACAACTCCCATTCAGGGAGGGGCTCGAATCTTCGGCCCGAGGTTCCTCTAATAGCGTCAGAGGTACCACGAGTGCTAAGGCTCCGCAGCGCTCGCATTTAAGCAGCTAAAGGTGGCGGATCCCGTCCCCTACGGGGAGGAGCAGAGAGTACTGTTTCACATTTCTCAACGTATACTGTTCAACATTTCTCAACGTGAACTACGGCGACGATGGATAGTTTCCAAAAGAGGTGCCAAACGTGTATGGAATGGCGGTGGCCAGTTTTATCCTCTCCTTTAATAGAAAACAATTAAAAGAAGCTTGAAAACGTTGCATGGTTTCATCCACGCCTTATTATGATAGAGGCAGACGACAAATTGCGCCGAAGGCGCAGACAGGTAAAACACAGCTCAGCCGGTTAGGATGTTTTTGGGTATCTCGGTATAATGCATTATGTACCATTTTGTAACATAATCAATCATGGTTATCATTCTGACATGTAAGCACAAAGCAACTACATCTTTTATTGGAGGCAGAAAGAATTCCTTCCACTTTGCACTGTTCTAGAGTAGACCATTACTTGCCGGTTTCGCTTATTACGCCAAAACAATGATTCATCCTATCCTCCTGTTTGTTTGTCTTAGGAGACGTGTTTTAAACTAAATCTGGTTACCTTTCTGATAAAATAAAAGTGTAGTGTAGACTAGTTTTATTTCCGGAAGCCTGTTCAGATGCGTGACTTAGCTCAACTTGTTTATAAAGTTGTCAAGTCACATTTCTCTGCCAAAGCGTATTCCGAATATCCTTTAAAGTCATAATTTCAAAACCCTGTGAAATGCCACATAGCTACTACCGAAACTACAGCTACCAGAAATAGAATGCTCTATTCAGCTAACAAGTAACAAAATGCTATCTTGAAATGATCTCGATGAATCAGGCATCTAACTTGGAACAATAGCTAATCGGTTTTCTTGCGAATATGGCCGCTCAAAGAAAAATGCTAATTGTAACTTTCAGTTTTTAATATTTCAATTAAGTATACATTGGGAGACGTGTAATATGTTACCAAATACTCGATATATTGTCAATTTATTTGCTTCCTATTTTTACCTGATTCCATTACAACTATTCCTGCGAAAAAACGATAGTTCTAGGAAAACCAATATTAGTGCTTTGGCGTCGCCTATCCATTGTACAAATAAATAAAAATAAAAATGGAAAAGAATAAACAAACATAAATATAAACAAGTAAAAATTTTACAGTTTTCTAGGAGATATAAACAGCGTTAGAATGTTGTGAATTTCAAAAACTGGGAAGCCTTCAACATCGCTTGTAATGGACTGTTCTACTAACAGAAACAAAATTCAGTATGGATATACATATTGGTACTATATTTCCTTCAGAACAATTTAAATTTTGTGTATACTAAAATCTCAACGATAACAATTACGTCATCTGCATATATAACAAGAGGCCTCATCCAACGTATGCACCCTTCTGTTGTGTGGGCAATAAACTAATTCCAGTTGTTGTATGGCCATAATTTTACTTTTATAATTTTTCCCATCTCAAACTTTGCTGGTTTTACTAATGATGCACCTTTTCATATTCTTAGTTAAATTTATTTATTTCACATCCACTCTAATTTACTGCAACGTTTCCTATATTTCTGTCTATGGAACAGCATTTAAATTACCCTCTTGAAGTTTGTTTACATTTACCTTACTCCGTATTAAACTATAATTTATTTTTGGAATTGGTAGAATCAGGAATGGCGATTAAAAGTAAAACTGAGTATTTTATAATTTGGTTAGTACCTAAATACCTATGCACAAAAGTGAATTTCTGTCGCTGTAATGAATACTTGGCCAGCAGTTAGTTCGAGGAATTCAATACACAGCAACAGTGCTAGAGACGAAGCAGGGAGGGCGGGAGGGAGAAATTTAATGTCATTACGTACTCGTGTTATGGGCAATTTACTGCTAGCAGTATTTAGCGGTAAGCGTACATTTCAGAGCTGGTGTGCCAGTTGCATAGACATTTCTGAAACTGTTACGCCCCTATTTGGTTTGGTTTCATTAAAGTCCTGGATTCAGGGATTTTATTAAGAAGAATGCGTAATAATTTTAGGTCCTTCTACAAAACTAGCTTTTACAATATGACACCCTTCTATATTGATAGTATAAATAGAAACAGTATATAAAAATTAAAAATGATTGTGTAATTTACGTTCGTCACACGCACATGAAAAACTCTCAAAATGTTTTACAGCTTGTGAATGAACTACCAATTTTTCATTCGATACTATGAGAAGATAAACTAATTTATAAAACGCTTGACATTATAATCTGATTGATTGCTCCTTTCGCAATAAAATTATACTGGATTTTTATATGCATGTCATTGGCAATGTGTAGATTTAAAGGAAAATGCACATAATCGCCATTACATCTTGTAGATCGCGATTTATGTAGCTCTGAAAAAGCACTAATGTGCAATCTGTTCAAGACATTATGTGGACTGAGATAGTGTGAGTTCAGGAATTCAAATGGCTTAGCGGGACTTATATCGAGTTATGACTCTTAATCACCGAGGACAAAATGCTAAAATCTATACTTACCAAATGAAATGTACGTGGCTTAAAAAGAGATCAAAGATCCTGTGTCACAGCATTTACACACAAGCTGCTGCTATTGCTGCTGCTGGTCGCTACCAGTGCTACACTTACTGTCTGCCCAGCACAAGAAGGCAAGATCGAGCAACGTGTAATCACTTTTGCTGTCCACACGGTATTTATGTTCGCCTATCGAGTATGACAAGGATGCTAGGTTAATTTAAAATACACAGGAGTTGTCATATAAATATAACTCATCCATACATCATACCCATCACTGCAGTCACTCCAACAAGCAATAGATCTTGCAACATGGGTGACTCATATGCACTTTCATACATTCATTTCCAAGCAAACAGAGTAACAGAGCAGACAAACAGTTCAAACCTCTCTCCCCTTCATTCCTCCCTTGCCTTCTCGTGGTGGGCAAACAGTACATGGAGTGATGAAGAGGTCCAAGAAGCATGGTAATTATATAAGTTTCTTGAACCAGGTGCGGGAATTTGTTTGGATTGGAGGTTCTAGAAAATGGCATGGAATATGGGTTAATGTGTAAGTGCGCTTCAGGTCAGTAGAGCGCAGTTGATTATACAGCAGTAAGATCTCCATTCATTCCAGCAATTCCAAAATTACAACATACACGTGCTACCTAGGTACAATGGAAAGCAGAAAATTAAGGTTAATTTATTCAAATGAGAGTAGCATTATTTAAATCGAATCACTGTAGTGTGAGCAGATATAGGTTTCCTAAAATATATTCTGCAAAACTGTAATACATTTTGACAGTTAACCTTATGGTGCTGTTAACACTTTGTCCGCTATTTTTGTTACTGAACTTCTGCTTTCCTGCAGGATTTGGAAAACCCTCCACCAGATATTCCTTTTCTATATATCTAGTATAGAATACAATTTGGATCTACTTCTCCTTCTTGTTAATACTAAAACCTAAAAACCACTGGTGTCGGCCATGTTTGAACCCGCGACCATGGAATCTGTAGGCCAGCATCTAACCAAATGAACCATCTAGACCGATAGATATTGAAGAAGTCTTTTGTTTCTCTTCCCTAACGAGTGAACCATCCGGAAGAAGAGGCATGTCGTGTGTATTCTAATACAACGTTGCGCTACGCAGACAAGTGAAATTACAATGGTAAGTTAAACTAGATCATATTAACGAAGTGACGTGAGAACTTAGTGAAATGACAAAGTCACCAAATAGTTTACATAAAATATTCCACTGTATGAACTGCCACACGAAATTCTATAGCAAGATTCCAGAGGTTATGCTTTCTAAGAGGCACATTGAAATATTAGCTTTTATTTATGGACACTTCAACTGATGTGATTCTCTCCGTCCCATTCTATATTGATCATGAATTACCACTTAATTTTATGGAGATCCATCTTTATCAGGCTTCAGGATCTTTTTACGTGAAGCAAATCGACGACACGGAGCCATGGATATATATTTTAGCTCTCAAAAATAAAGCGCACTTAAATGGGCTAGAACCAGCAACCTCAGGAACCAGTATCTAGCGTATTAACTTAAATTGCAGAGGTATTTCCTAGAAGACCTTGTCCCTTATATAAACTAAACTGTACCTATTCCTCGAACAACGAAAATGTATTTTATCAAAAGAGAGCTACAGTGAACGAACACATTTTATGGAGATACATCGGATATGCACTCATTCAAGGCCATAGTTTTCGATACCAATTATAATGAAAGCAAATTAAGTGTGTGGGTTTCTTGACGTCATGTGGGGTAACTGACTTGCTGGTCATCTACTTACAGTGCATACCCTACATGAGTACGGTAACCGTCACCTAGTCGCGTAGTCGGTCGCGGGTTCGAGTCCCGCCTTGGGTATGTGTGTATTGTGCATGTTTCTGTGTCTTGTGTGTATGTATACCACTATAGAAAACATATCTCTTCGATGGCCAAACAAGTTCGTCCTCAAAAGCCAAAAAAAAGAAAGAAAGAAACCGTCACCTAGTCAAAGAACTTTGCTCAGGCAATGCAGTTCATTTCTAGACCTGCATATGAAAACTACGTGATCAAAAATGAACATTTAAGTAGTTCTCCATAATGGGAGACAACAGGATATGAGTTTTATCAACGTAGAGTACTTTTATATACCCTAGTTTTATACAGTAATACACATACAGTAATACAGTAATATTAACTATACATATTACAACCATATACTCGTATATGTACACACTTTATACATATAAAATGTATACTGCATACATGTTTTACCATTTTACTTATATATGTCATAAAACATATAGTGGACATAAAGTTTTAACCAGTTACCTCTACCCATTTTTAAAGTTGTAATTTTTATTCATTACTAACAGAGTAGTTCTGTTTCCCCTTCGTTTTATATCGAAAGTAATACCAGTATTGGTTTAAGCCTGTTTCTTGGGCTTCAAGACTTTCTCCGGAAGACTTGGGTGGAATTTGGCGTAATTAGACAAATGTAAATACCTTTACAAGAAAAGCGCTAGTGCAGTCTTGAGGAATGGGGCCAACATTTTGCTTTGAAATGTACACCGTGCAATGTATTCAATATGGAGTAAATTACTGTCGATATTTTGTCTCTCCTTGTGGACATTTAGACAACACTAAGCGATAGCTATTTGCGCGAATTATATACCAGTAAAGATTAATGTTTAACTAAGATATTGCAAAAAGTTACAACGAGTAGTTCATCTTATGCATATTATTTATTTATAGTCTAAATTATGTACGTGAGCTTTCTACGGTTGAGTGCAGTTAAACGCGGCGATGTTTTTCTTAATATCCGTATCATACATGATCCACGTCAGTCCTCGACTAGCCAATCTCTTATTGGTTTGAGTTCAGGTTCGACGCAAACGCATTAGCTTGTAAAGAAGTTTGCGAAACAGAAGTACGGAATAGGTAAGAGGAAATAAGGAAAATTTCACCTGAGTGGCTGAAGGGCAAGTTTGCTCACAATTATCCACACCAGCCTCTGGATGAGTATTTCATTTATTGTTTTCAAACAAAGCCCGGCACTCTAAGCTTTAATCAATAAATATTTGTTTCAGGCTCAGAACTGAAGCAAAAGGGGAAAGTAAGACAAATTTAAGTGAAGTGGTAGATCAGGTAAGGGAAGCAGAGTTGGGCATGGCAGATGAAGTTTAATATTTTGTTACCAAAATAAACCATGTGTATTATATTGTCACGTGTATGGTTTGGGAATACTTAGGAATATATAAAATTCTGGAATCTTGTTACTTAATGCTTATTTCCTGTGCCTGACTTGTTGGCCCACATTCTAAAGTTCTCAATGCTGCTGATCTTTGAGAAAAACGTAATACAAGTTTTCACATAACCTTAGCTTATGATATCAGTTCCCCCCTTTTTTTCTAATTTTACGTCCTCCAACGTGAAGTCATATCGGACGGTGAATGAAATGGGTGAAATGGTGCTCAAATGTGTCCAGGGTCCATGGAGCGTAGAGCTACCTGACATACGTCTTTAAAGATAGGGGAAAACCCTGGAAAAACCTTAAACAGGTAACTCACCCTGACCAAGAATCGAACTGGGGACCTCGTTTACTCATGTCGACCACATACAGGTGACCCGACGTAACTGTGATGAATACAGTAATCTGAGTCACGTAAGCTCTGAACTGCAGTTGGGAAGTTTGTTATGAATATTAATCTGCTTAGATTTGCTTGGGAAACGACTACGTAGCTTCTTTATTGCTTATTTGGCAATAGGTCGCCATACTGAAGGAAACAGTATTTAAAGACTGCATATTTTGATAAGAGGGCACTCTACTTTGAGGTCTCCCAGAGGTCACGCTGATCTTAAATTCAGGCTCGTCATGCCGCCCTCCAGTGATGGCTACTCCAGACGTCGTATCCTCTAACCATACACGCTACACGTCCTCAAGGTAAGCCTGTTTGCGTCTTCATAATAATGTAGCTGTTAACACTATTTCACTCCCAAATCTCCTCAAGACTTGCGGAATGCATTGTACTTAGATTAAATAATTAGGTTATAGTAAATTGGCATATTTTAGAACTCTATATTGTGTATATTTATCTCTATTTATATCTAATCTAGCTCCTACCTCGATTTATCAGCTAGCCCTACCGTCTGCTCCCATATCCTTCTAGCTCGTCCCAAGTAAAAAGAATAGATTTTAAAAACCTAATGGTGGACGCACGTTAAGTATACAAAATTCTATTCGTAACGTTATTGTGCAGTATCCCGGGTTACAATTAGCTACTCGTAACAATATAAACACGATGTTATGCACAGGACTGTATTTGTATCGTGCCAAAGAGGTCATTAATTTATATAGTTTCAGTTTCAAAAGGTATAAATAAATTTGTTGTTTGTACTGATAAATAAATCGAATTTAAATTCAGCAACCAAATGTCATTCAGTCACAATCATGAACTATTCCACATGTTCTCACGAATGCTAGAGAAAGCTAATGTTTGGGCATGTGGTAATTTTTTTCTGGTAAATTGGAATCCCTAGAATAAAAAATTCGAGTAATATGCGATACCTCCAGTGTATATAAAAGTTAGCTCTCATAGAGTGAACGCAAAATGCAGCCCGCCCCGGTAGCGTGGTGGTAGCGTGTCTACCTCACATTCAAGAGGTCCCGAGTTCGAATCTAGGTTAGGGTGAGTTACCTGGATAAGGTTTTCTCCGGGTGCTTCCCTTATTCTGAAAGAAGGATGTCGGGTAACTCTAAGCTCTATGTACCCTGGGCTCATTTGAGCATCATTTCACCCATTTCATTCATCGACCGATATGACTTAACGTTGGAGGACGTAAATTACACAAAAAAACGCAAAATTCATCTGACAAGTTCTCCTCGTCAGTTTCATTATACAGCACCTTTTCTTTAACGCTGAGAGATGGCTGTAAACCTAGATTCTGCTGCTAATTGAACATTAACTAATTTACAAACTTATATACCTATTACCTGCCGTCGCATTAATTACCAATCTTCTGATAACCCTCCGTTCCGGATATTACATGTTTAGCAGTTTTCCTACCATTAACAATTATTGTTCAGAGACACGGGCGGAAATGAAATGTTGGGGTGATGCACTATATTCCTGAAACCATGCCATCCTCCAGGCTCAACGTTTCCATAACTGCAATCCATTTCTTAATAACTGTCAATTAACATTAACCGTAAGAAAATGGCTATTATATTGCATTAAATAAAAAACAAGTTATACATAGATATGCTATTTTCCAAAAGAATATAACCTATTTCTCGATGAAAATAGCAAGTCTTTTTCATTAATCAAAAGGACATAAAATGTTGTTTTGTTTCGGTGGACCAGCATGAAATACATTGTGGGTTCAATTACGAATATATTTGTTATAAGTACTATTTTTATTCATGGGCTTTGCAACAATTTTAAATGAAAGAATATGTCTCCTTTTTCTCACCAAGTATATTATTGAAAACATATATATTAAATATAAAATAGGTTTTCAGTCATAAGATGCTACGGAATGATTTTTAAAACAATTAAGACAAGACAAAAATTAAACACTGACTTTAGTAAAGTTTCCTCTCCAGGGCGATAAGGACACTTAACATTCCTCGTGCCTATAACATACTTCATGAATTATGAATTTTAAAAACAACATGGATAATATTTTGTTAATAAGACTCACTATATTGGCAATTTTTTAGCTTAAAATATAAATATATCATTTAGTGATAACGACTTGTACTCTCATAGTGAAAGGCCTGAATTGCAGGCTGGCTTGCCATTTCCTAGTACAAACATAACCTATCAAATCTTTCAGATAGTTGATAGAACACGCCTATTAAGCACTGTCCAAGTTGTTTACGATTATAATGAGTGAGATTTAGCTGAAGAAACTATTGGTACCGCAAAGAAATAGCGTAAAGCTGGAATTATAGAATGCTTAATGTTACAAGGTATTATTTCCTAGTCTCGTGGCTGCGAAATTCCAGAATAAGATAAGTAAAACGTTAATATATAAACATTTAGCTATTAACTCAAGTTACACTCCGTGCAACCTTACGCATATTTGAACGATATGCGGTCTAGCCTCAAAATTAAAGGAGGAAACAAGCAAACTCGCAATCCTTCCTCATTCAAAAACGCCAACCCCATTCTGCAATCGCTGAAATGTCCAACCTGTGGTGCAACCCAAAACCTAGGTGGGCACAGCAAAAACCGAATGGCTGTAAACAGATTGCACGTACCTTGTGCGTGTGTGTGACATTTTAAATTGGGTGTTCATTACAATTGGTTACAAGTTCCCACAAAATCTTTCTCAAATCACCAATGAATGAAAACACAATCGATGAAAAATTGCAGTGATATTCATTTAGATATATTTACTTTAGCAGTATTCTTTTCTCACACTTAATTGTTTGTTCGTTCGATATTCTCTCCTATATTCTGTAATTACAGCTTATTGCCACGTAGGTAAAGGCAAATCGAATTTAAAGTGTACGTAATAAGTTAAAATAGAATTTGCTACGAAACGTCGTAAATAATCAATAATATTCTTGCCCGCAATAAGATATTACTGGTGGTGCCATCTTTGTATTGCTGTGCGAAGTAGGTTTTAAACAGTTTTTAATTAACTTCCAAAGAAACTGTCGCTCACAGTGGATTCAATTTAAGCAAAAATGTCTCGTATGCTATCACCAGCTACTGGAATTTATTGATCAGTGATAAGTCATCTTTCTATCGTTACCAGTATTTATTGTTGTTATGTATTAAACTGTAACATATACAGATACACATACTTCTACATCACAATATAGCATTCAGCTGTTTCTCAGATGTCTATTACTTATTATTGGTTTGAATTTTAAATTCTTACACTTTTAGTTTATTCTATCACGTAAATACCGAGTACAAGTCCTGCATTCCACTTATATACCAAGATTTAATTGGTGATATAAGATTTGAGTCACTTTGATGTCATAAAATCAATTTAGTAAAGAGGGTAATGGCACGATTGTGAGACCATGAATAGCTAAACTCAAAGGTAAAAGTTGTAATTGTCAGATTGCTACTGCAGCATCCAAACAGGGGATACGAAGATGAAATGTAAAATGTTGCTACACGCTATAAACTATATCTTGAGCTTAAATGGTGTTCCTGTGGTGCAACCCAAAACATAGGTGGGCACACAGCAAAAACCGAATGGCTGTAAACAGATTGCAAGTACCTTGTGCGTGTGTGTGACATTTCAAATTGGGTGTTCATTATAATTGGTTACAAGTTCCCACAAAATCTTTCTCAAAAACCAATGAATGAAAACACAATCTATGAAAAATTGCAGTGATATTCATTTAGATATATTTACTTTAGCGGTATTCTTTTCTCACACTTAATTGTTTGTTCGTTCGATATTCTCTCTTATATTCTGTAATTACAGCTTATTGCCACGTAGGTAAAGGCCAATCGAATTTAAAGTGTACGTAATAAGTTAAAATAGAATTTGCTACGAAACGTCGTAAATAATCAATAATATTCTTGCCCGCAATAAGATATTACTGGTGGTGCCATCTTTGTATTGCTGTGCGAAGTAGGTTTTAAACAGTTTTTAAGTAACATCCAAAGAAACTGTCGCTCACAGTGGATTCAATTTAAGCAAAAATGTCTCGTATGCTATCACCAGCTACTGGAATTTATTGATAAGTGATAAGTCATCTTTCTATCGTTACGAGTATTTATTGTTGTTATATATTAAACTGTAACATATACAGATTCACTTACTTCTACATCACAATAAAGCATTCAGCTGTTTCTCAGATGTCTATTACTTATTATTGGCTTGAATTTTAAATTCTTACACTTTTAGTTTATTCTATCACGTAAATAGCGAGTACAAGTCTTGCATTCCACCCAGAAATTATATACCAAGCTTTAATTGGTGATATAAGATTTGAGTCACTTTGATGTCATAAAATCAATTTAGTAAAGAAGGTAGTGGCACGATTGTGAGACCATGAATAGTTAAACTCAAAGGTAAAAGTTGTAATTGTCAGATTTGCTACTGCAGCATCCAAACAGGGGACACGAAGATGAAATGTAAAATGTTGCTACACGCTATAAACTATATCTTGAGCTTAAATGGTGTTCCTGTGGTGCAACCCAAAACATAGGTGGGCACACAGCAAAAACCGAATGGCTGTAAACAGATTGCAAGTACCTTGTGCGTGTGTGTGACATTTCAAATTGGGTGTTCATTATAATTGGTTACAAGTTCCCACAAAATCTTTCCCAAAAACCAATGAATGAAAACACAATCTATGAAAAATTGCAGTGATATTCATTTAGATATATTTACTTCAGCAGTATTCTTTTCTCACACTTAATTGTTTGTTCGTTCGATATTCTCTCTTATATTCTGTAATTACAGCTTATTGCCACGTAGGTAAAGGCCAATCGAATTTAAAGTGTACGTAATAAGTTAAAATAGAATTTGCTACGAAACGTCGTAAATAATCAATAATATTCTTGCCCGCAATAAGATATTACTGGTGGTGCCATCTTTGTATTGCTGTGCGAAGTAGGTTTTAAACAGTTTTTAAGTAACATCCAAAGAAACTGTCGCTCACAGTGGATTCAATTTAAGCAAAAATGTCTCGTATGCTATCACCAGCTACTGGAATTTATTGATAAGTGATAAGTCATCTTTCTATCGTTACCAGTATTTATTGTTGTTATATATTAAACTGTAACATATACAGATTCACTTACTTCTACATCACAATAAAGCATTCAGCTGTTTCTCAGATGTCTATTACTTATTATTGGCTTGAATTTTAAATTCTTACACTTTTAGTTTATTCTATCACGTAAATACCGAGTACAAGTCCTGCATTCCACTTATATACCAAGATTTAATTGGTGATATAAGATTTGAGTCACTTTGATGTCATAAAATCAATTTAGTAAAGAGGGTAATGGCACGATTGTGAGACCATGAATAGCTAAACTCAAAGGTAAAAGTTGTAATTGTCAGATTGCTACTGCAGCATCCAAACAGGGGATACGAAGATGAAATGTAAAATGTTGCTACACGCTATAAACTATATCTTGAGCTTAAATGGTGTTCCTGTGGTGCAACCCAAAACATAGGTGGGCACACAGCAAAAGCCGAATGGCTGTAAACAGATTGCAGGTACCTTGTGCGTGTGTGTGACATTTCAAATTGGGTGTTCATTATAATTGGTTACAAGTTCCCACAAAATCTTTCTCAAAAACCAATGAAATACGAATCTATCGTATAATACGAATCAATACGAATACAATACTAATAAATACTAATAAATACGAATCAATCTATGAAAAATTGCAGTGATATTCATTTAGATATATTTACTTCAGCAGTATCCTTTTCTCACACTTAATTGTTTGTTCGTTCGATATTCTCTCTTATATTCTGTAATTACAGCTTATTGCCACGTAGGTAAAGGCCAATCGAATTTAAAGTGTACGTAATAAGTTAAAATAGAATTTGCTACGAAACGTCGTAAATAATCAATAATATTCTTGCCCGCAATAAGATATTACTGGTGGTGCCATCTTTGTATTGCTGTGCGAAGTAGGTTTTAAACAGTTTTTAAGTAACATCCAAAGAAACTGTCGCTCACAGTGGATTCAATTTAAGCAAAAATGTCTCGTATGCTATCACCAGCTACTGGAATTTATTGATAAGTGATAAGTCATCTTTCTATCGTTACCAGTATTTATTGTTATGTATTAAACTATAACATATACAGATACACTTACTTCTACATCACAATAAAGCATTCAGCTGTTTCTCAGATGTCTGTTACTTATTATTGGTTTGAATTTTAAATTCTTACACTTTTAGTTTATTCTATCACGTAAATAGCGAGTTCAAGTCTTGCATTCCACCCAGAAATTATATACCAAGCTTTAATTGGTGATATAAGATTTAAGTCACTTTGATGTCATAAAATCAATTTAGTAAAGAAGGTAATGGCACGATTGTGAGACCATGAATAGCTAAACTCAAAGGTAAAAGTTCCAAACAGGGGACACGAAGATGAAATGTAAAATGTTGCTACACGCTATAAACTATATCTTGAGCTTCCATGGTGTTTTTTTTTTAATTTTGTATCTATAACTTGTTATTAGTTTAAATTTTCAATACCTACTCTTCTTAACATAGAACTTATATAGTTTTGTCCTAAAAGAGAATGGTTTATACAAGCGATTACATAGGGACCAGCTATTAAAAGACTTCTTCATCGCTTAAGTCTAAAGCATTGTCATGTACAAATATCTTTAGTAACCTCTTCCAGTCTGTACAGCTGACCATATAGATCCAGAGAAAATAAAATACCAACAAAGGCAATGGATTAATAAACCAGTGTAATAGAAATTGTTAAATTCGCAAACTTGAGAGATATTTTGGAAATACGCTCACAGGTCTGCTGTGGTCATGGGAATTTGTGCAATGACGATGGGACTTGTTTAGATTTAGTTCTTTATAATCTTATACAAGGTTCCAGAAAAGTATAAATGCCTTATTGAAATAGAACCTCAGGTTCAGGTTCAGGTTTTTATTTTCAGTTTCATGGCCTGATACCGGTACAAAGGGGACCGGCTTACAGTCTCAGGTTTTCATTGAGCTTATATTTTGGGAATTAAATGCTTATTGTCTACGTGGGTATATATAAAACCCATACGGTGACGTTTCTTAGCCCACCGAGAACAGTTTTATTATGTTAGTGTCTTACAGTGTCCTTTTTTGTTATGTACAGTATTTACAATTGCTTATTTTTCACTTTTATTTACACACACACACACACACACTTCACTATTTACACTGCTCCGTGCGGTAGCGTGCTGCTGTCTCCTGGGCTGCTTTGGCGGCGGCCTCTGCATATGGGGAAAGGTCTGGGCCGGAAGGACTTGGGCGCACATTGTGGTGTGACGGTGGCATTAGAATATTTTTATGCGTGCATGCTTACGGTGTTTTGGTCACCTTTCCCAATGTTGTTAATTTTTGGATTACTTTGTTGCCGTATGCGCGCCCAGATGTAAGAGGCTCGTTTTATTACGGCCTCGGGGATGTAGGGGATAGGGTTTCTTGATGAAGGCTGGCAGTAGTCGTGCGGATAGGGACAGATAAGATTTTACGTAAGGAGAGGTTTTGTAAGGTTTGGAGGTGTTTTAGGGCGGTTTAGGAGGTGTTGGCCTAGATTACGCAGGCGTGCAGGACCACGGATAAAATAAGATATTTGTAGAGCACAATCTTAGAGCGCAGCTTTAGCTGTTTACTCCTAAATGTGGGGGTGCACATCTTTAATCGCTGCCGCCCTTTTTTGGCGTTATGTTTTAGGTGGGTAGTCCACTGCATCGTGCGTGTTAAGGTCACGCCGAGGTATTTCACATGCTGACGGCAGTGCAATACTTGACCATCGACCCTTAGGTCCATTGTCAAAGGGCGCCGCTTTGTAAAATGTATAAGCTGGCATTTGTTTGCATTAATTTTGATTTTCCAGTCATGAAGCCATGAAAGGAAGCGGCCAATGTACCGCTACATCTCTAAAAGTCCATAACGAGGATTTTTATGATGGTTGTATATTGCAGTGTCGTCAGCATACATTGCAACTTTGCATCTGGTATCCACGGGAAAGTCGTTGGTGAACATTATGTTCAGGACGGGAGACATAATGGCCCCCTGTGGTACGCCAGCCTGCATCACTCTCTCCTTTGAGTAGGAGCGACCCACTTGGACGTAGAAGCGTCGATTTTCTAAGAAATTATGCAGCAATGGTGGAGAATTTTGGATTCCGGGAAACTCTCGGTACAGTTTGTAAATCAGGCCGTTGTGCCAGCACCGATCAAATGCGGCTTCTACGTCCAAAACAGCGCCAACGTTGAAGCCCCATTGTTAAATTGCTCGGTGACGTCATCTGCTAATCTTAAGAGTTGGAGGCCTGTTGAGTGTCCTTTTCTAAAGCTCAATTGCGAGTTAGAAATGTCAATCGACGAAATTTGATTTTGTAATCGAAAGAGAATTATTTTCTCGAGCAATTTACGAATAGTAGACAGGAAACTTATGGGGCTGTAATTTTTAGGCTGCCTGGTGCTTTTCCCATGCTTCGGGAGCATTATTATGTTGGCTCGTTTCCAAGTGTCAGGAAAATAATTTTGCTGCAAACAGGCATTGAAAATTTTCATAAGTTGCACCAGGTCTTTTCTCGGGAGATGCTTGAGTTCCTCATCAGTCGCCCTGTCCGGGCCGGCGGCTTTCCCATTAGGTAGCGTCCTAATGAGCTTGTAGACTTCCTGCGGTGTTGTGAAGGGCAAGTGTTGCTCATGCCTCTGCGCCACCCAGTTTTGTATCCATTTCTGGACTTCCCGTTCTAACTCGGAGTTCGTCGCAGTGTTCTCTGTGAATTTCTCTGCCAGACAGTCTGCAAAAACCTCGGCTTTCTCTTCGGAGGGGAAGTGCAGGCCGAGGCGAGTGTGCAGCGCCTCAGTGCCTGAGTTGGCACTCGAGTAGACTTTAAATGCCATTAATAATTTCCACAAAGAATGGTCCGAATGTGTGGTGTTTGACATTTTCTGCTCCCACTGTTCAATTTTGTTAATTTTAATTTGTTGCCGAATGATGTTGCGTAGCCATTTTGCTAGCACTTTATACTCAGGCTGGCGGGTAAGCCGCCAAGGTCTCGTCAAGCACCGCCTCCTGGCAATGAGCTGCTCCAGCTCAGGGTACGTGCAAAAACTGGGTGGGCTTGTGGTATAGCTGGTAGAATTTCTTTTAGCCGTGTGCAGCGAGGTGGTGTAGTTTTCAATGGCGACGTCGATGTCCGCCTCACTGTAGTATGACAGCCAAGGCTGCGCCATCCTATGCATTTCGAATGTATATTTGTTCCAATCAGTTCCTGCGCGCTTCATAGGGCCGGTCACACCGGCCGTGGTGCTGCCACAGATATCGAAATGTACTGGAAGATGGTCGGAGTCTAGGCTGTGATACACAGTGAAGTTGTTTGTTAATGTCGCATTTTTTGTAATTACGAAGTCCAAAATTTCAGGGTCGAAGTGCCCTGACATGTGCCAAAAGGTGGGTTCGTGGGGGAAATACACCTCGAGGTCGTCATTTTCTGTTATAAGGTCTACTAGAAGATTTCCAGACGCGTTTGCTCGACGTCTCATTAATTATTTTGGCAGCCGTTCTGCATACCACCGTATATATAAAATAACCTCTGTTCAATCAAAATTTAATAGCTATTGTATTATTTTACTACTTATGAAGTAATTTCCGGAATGTTATTGGCCTATTTTGTACCTTATTTGAGATCAATATGCGATTTTAATAACACACTGTGTTGGCTAACCAATAAATATTTGAACGAAAACTTGAAGCTTTAACGATATGGAAGCCCAGCCAAATTAAATTCTGAATAAAATTTTCATTGATTTGTGAAATTGTAAAGATTTTAAAAGCCTGTGAGGACGTATGGGCAGCAGGAATAAAGAGAATGGATTTTCACAAAGACCTATTAATAAGTAAGATTTAGCATTTGGCTAAATACCGAAAATGTATATGATATAACCTGAATTGTGCCTTAATACATATTAATGTAGCACTTTATAATGGAAAAAGGCTGTTCTACATGCAAAAGCATTACTTTCATTAACCTTGTTAACTTTATAATTGCAGTAATGAGGTTTTTCTGTTTTTTTTTTTTTTTTTTTTTTTTTTTTTTTTTTTTTTTTTTTTTTTTTTAGTCTTTCAGGCTACAAGTAATACGATGACAGAAATCGGAGTGCAGGATTATTGGATATTTTGTAATTCTCTTGTTTTGATGATTTGCAGTTATCTTCAGGAACATTAGTAATGTAGCACAAAGCTTTCTTTTCAGCGTATAGAACAATTTAATGTGGCATATCAAATATTGCTTAAAGTTGTAGTTTCATTTCATATCAGTGGAAAATTTAACAAAAACTTTGCGGAATACTGTGGCCAATATGAAAAAGTGAAAAGTGAAGTTATTTTAGACAGTTGATTGGGTGTATTAGCTTTTGTGTTTGTACTCGTTGTTTTAAATTTAAAATATTTGAGTCATATATAAGTCCGTGTAAGGTAAGTTGGTTGGCTGGTTGCTAATGCTCATGGAGTTGGAGAATTTCCATTTTCCTTCTGGCCTCCCAATAACGTGTGACTAGTTGTGCTGTCAGTTCTCCACCTGTTCTTGTCAGGGCACTACACTGGAGCAGATGATCTCCGTCCATCAATGAGTTCCGGTCCCTACACAGTGTGCAGGTCGGGGATTCAAAAATATTAATCCTGTGTAGATGAGCGGCCAAACAGTCATGGCCAGTAATCAGTCGGTAGATGGCAACAGTACTGCTTCTTGGGTAGTCTGGGATGGGTCATTTACTTCCTTGTAGAATTTTCCATTGCTTGTTGGTACTTTTTTCTTTGCATTCTTCTTTCCAGAATAAGTTGGTTCTATATTATATGTAGTTTTGGTGTGTGTAATGAGTTTCTTTTGGTAGCTTTGTTTTATTTGTGTTCCTTTTTTTGCCAAGGAATCTGCTATTTCATTGCCTGTAATTCCACAGTGGGATGGAATCCACTGGAAGTGTATTTCTTTTTTTAGACCTTGTAGTATTCGTAATGAACTGTAAATTTCAAGTATACTATTGTTGTTAGGGTACACTGAGGATTTGGCTTGAAGTGCTGATTTAGAATCGCTTTGAATCACTGCTTTAGAGAAACAGTTTACATGGTTGAAGGGTTGTTTCAGCGAGGCGTTGATTGCTTCTAATTCTCCATCATAGTGAGTTGCTAGTGTGCCCAAACAGATGTGAAAATTGAATATTTTACTATGTATTCCTGCTCCAGCATTACTTTCTTTGTCAAATAGGGAGCCGTCTGTGTACATGTGTAGCCATGAGTCTTGTGGATAATAAGTTTCAATTGTTTCTATAACTAGCATTTTAAGTGTTTCTGTACTTACATACATTTTTGACTCTATATTTTGCAGAAGGTGTACTCTGCCATTTATTTTAGGTTGTAATAGAGGGCAGATTGGAAGTGGGAGATGTTCAATTTTGTTTGTGTCTTCAAGGTTGTATTTTCTCTGTAGGTTATAGGCTTTCTGCATAAATCCTTCTGGTGTTTTTAAGGTCCTTTCTCTGATTTTGTAGTTCTTCCAGTGAGTATTAAAGGGGAGCCTTTTCACTTTTTAATTTAGGAGGAGATTCTGTTTTTACATTTCATATTTAATTGGCAAGTTATTTGTAGCAATTTGCATTCAATAATTGGTGTTGATTTGACTGCTCCCATTATTAGTCAGAGTGCTTGGTTCTGTAATGTTTCAAGTTGTGCTAGTTTCCTTTGACTTGCTGTAAGTATCACCTCACTTCCATAGAGGAGTGCTGGTTTGATGTAACTTTTATAGGTGGTGTTGAGTGTATTGACAGAGGACCCCCATTTGCTGCCAGCTAGTCTTTTGAGTGTTGTTAATCTCTGAGTGGTCTTTTCTATGGTTTCATAAATGTGTGTTTTCCAAGATAATTTAGAGTCAATTGTTATGCCTGGATATTTATAATTTTCTGTTTCTGTTAGTTACTCACCATTTAGTGTTATTTTGATAAGTGGTTTTGTGTGGCAAAGTGTGAACACTTGGTATTTTGTGTTGGATAAGTTCACAGTCATTTCGTTATCTGAACACCAGTTATGTAGTTCTTCCAATGCCTTGTTCATCTGTTGTGGTAGCTTATTCAGTTCTTTGTTACTAACTGATGTCCAGATTGCTATGTCGTCTGCATACATGGCACATTTAACATTCTCTATTTTGTTTAGTTTTTGTGGTAAGTCATTTATCATAATATTAAATAAAGTAGTACTTGACACAGATCCTTGGGGTACTCCTCTATGTGTTTGTTTTGATTTTGATGTAGAATTATCAAAGGTAGTTGTGCAGAAGCTTTGAATAAGAAAATTATAAAACCATTTTAACATTTTGTTTTCTTCTCCAATTTTTACCATTTTCTGTAATAGTTTTAATCGAGGTAGTGTCATATGCATTTTTCAAGTAAACATAAACAGCAACTACTGATCTTCGTTTATCTAAATTATCTTTGATATCTGGGCTTAATGTGGCTATCTGTTGAATTGTGGACCGGTGTCTTCTAAAAGCTGCTTGTGACAGTGAAAGGGATTTTGTGTCCCCAGGTACCAATTTAAGCAAGCCCCAATCATTCTCTCCTTTAATATAGCTAGAACACTGGTCAATGAGATGAGTCTGCAGCTGTCTAGTTTGTTTGATGGTTTCTTTGGCTTTAGTATGGGTATAATGATGGCTTTCCTTCATATTGTGGGAACTGTTGAATTCCAGGACTTGTTGATCAATTGGAGGAGCCTATTTTTTGCATATGGGTCGAGATGTTTGATCATTTCTCCAGGTATCTTGTCAGGTCCAGGGCTCTTGTGTGGTTTTAGTTGTGATATTGCTGACCCTAATTCTTGAGGTTCAAAGACCTCTTGAAATTCTTCATGTTTGTTTTTGGTTTGAAAGTGCTGTTTTATGTTGATGTTTTGTAATTTCTCTTCTCTCTTTTTTTGTTTCGAGGTTGGTTGTGAAGCTGTAGGTAAGTAATATCCAGTTTAAATTACCGAAAAAATAGCTGTGAATTTTCAGATATACCAAAACTGTGGCTGTGGATTTGTACAGAATTAAATTCTCTTTGATTTCTGTAGAATTTCTTTGTTTATAATTGGCAGCATCTGTGTTTACATATAATCTGGGTGGCTTAAATTAAAATCTTTGGGCGAGATGCTGGATATGAATTTTATAAACTTTTTCCTTAAATTGCAATGATAAGTATTTTGAAGAATTAAGTTCTCTTAACCTTACTCATCAGTGTATATTTACACCATTGATAAAGAGTGTCACAGCTTTTAACAGCAATTAAAAGTATGATCTGAGATTCCATAAACCTAATTTGTTCTATATTGTTTAATTCAGTAGTCACTATGCAATATTATTATACACACTACACCAAATTATGCACCTGAATAACCATCTTAGAAGAGATCTGGTGGGATTAGAATTGATTTGAAAAAGCTGTACAAGATTTTAGGTGTAACTGTGCATTGCAAGAAATGATTAAAATGTCATTGTATCATCATCATTATATGCCACTTTTACTTTTATTTCTAGTATTCCAGTTATTCTAAAAACATGCACAATGTCAACTGTAGTTAGGACCACAGTGTGGCTTCATCTCAAATTAGTAAAGCTTCACAATAATTAATAGGTTGTTAATCCTCTTCGTTGTTAACACACACACACAGATATATATATATTTATATATATATATAAACAGTGTCGAGGCCTAACACTTAGTCTTTTGCAATATAGGGTTACTGTTAAAGGCACACAGTTGAGCACCTCATATATTGCAAAACCATTTGGACAAATGGGTTTAGAAAAATAACAAGTTGAAGTGATATTTGCACAGCACTGATGTATTATTTTGTGGTACATCAGCTCTCAATATGTACTTGCCACCATTTATGAGTAATATTGGTACACAATTTCTGTAATGCTAACCATTTTAAGGGTGATATAACGTTACTAGTGTGGACCACAGAAGCGTTACGTGTGACATGAAACTCAACTGTTAAGCATCCTCCCATTGTTCTAAGTTGGAATGAAAATCTCAATTTTTGGCAAGGAAAAAAATGCTTAACGTAATAAATGAGCCATCCTTTACATGCAGTGATGCAAAGCCACATAATAATTTTGAAAAGTAGATAAAACTGCACGTTATTTTGCTATATAGTGCACTTCTTGTTTCTTTATAGTGAACACATAAGGGAATTATGGACTGTCAAAAGAAATAATGGTTAGATGTGTGAGCAATTAAATTATATTACTAAATTGTTTTCTATTAACTACTCAAACACAGAGTTCCATCACTTTCCTTCTTTACTAAAACTACAAACAGCATTAATATTTCAGAGTGCGATCTTTCATTGAGTTATTTGGCACACATTCAGTTGTATGTCATGGACTGACAGATTTACACTATGCAGAGGGCACCATTTGCCATCTTAGTCAGAAAATACATTGCTTAAAATCTTACCAAGTTAAAGCAAGCCATTTATCTAAACAACTGCTGTGCATATTCAGCAAATTATACTTCAAAGTCAGATAAATACATGAAATAATCTCTTACTGGAAGATATACTGTGCATTGAATTTTATTTTGAAAGCTGCACATTTTCTTATTCAGCATTCATTACTGTGCATATGCATGTCATTGAGCATTTAAAACTTCAACGCTGCAATATTCTTGTTTTATGAAGACAAAACTAAGCTAAGGACAATTTTAAATGAACAATACAGCTTTAATGTAATTATTATTTTTCATAATTTATTCTGCACTTGTGAATGATAATTCAACCAAATTGATTAGAAGTATATAAAATAGTGCCATTTATATAATTTATGTCAGCAGTTGCTGACCCTGATTCCTGTACTAATTTGACATTATAAATTTTATATAAATCAATCAAAAATTTCAGGTTTTTCTCTGAATATAGTTTAGTATACTTGTGCTGAAAATAATCTATGTACTATAGAGCTTTTATAATTCTTATTAAATATAACCATTAACAGAGCTGCTTTGTTGTCACTTTAAAGAGATATTGATATTTTTTGCACATAGTTGTGTCCTCATTTAAAATTTATATATATACATTTCTTTATGTTTTTTCTCACTTTTATTCCAGGGAATTTTTCAACATTCTGTGTACATAGAAATTGCATTACGCATAACATTATGGTATCCTTTACTGTTTTCCTGTACCTACAGAATCATTATTTTAGTGTTAAGTCATATTTATTTTAAGTATTACACAAAGAAGCTTGAGAGAAAGGGGATACAATTCTTGTATAATCTCAACAGCATCTTCAACGAGCTCACTCTCCTGTTTTTAAAGTTTTAATTGTTTTCTAAAGACAAAATTATCAATTTGCAACAGGAATATCTAAGATATAATGCTTTGTGGAAGTCAATTATTCATATTTAACAGGAGACGTTCAAGTGGATTCTTGATATTTTTTTCACAAATTCATTGGACAACTTCTTTCGAAGTGACATCTCGCACTTGAAGAATAGTTTACCGCACATTTCCTCAGCGAATTTGATGCATATTATACTAATATCCGATATTTAAATGCGCTGTAAACTATTCATGTGTGGCGAGATATGACTTCCAAAGAAGTTGGATTTTATCAGTCCCCGAACACGGGAGGGGAATAGTAGGGGAAACGAATGCAACATAGCTCGGTCGCAATAGAAGCTTACTACACTACCGGCCTTAGTTCCCAAGGTCACCGAGGTCTAAAGGTTCAGGAGGAAGGTTCTATGCGGCTTCAAACTTTACCTCGGAGTTGAGAATCTGGTATTAATCTGTGCACCAGCTACTGGAATTTATTGATAAGTGATAATTATATGCTGCAGTACCAATCTGACAATTACAACTTCTACCTTTGAGGTTAGCTGTTCATGGAGTCACAAACGTTCCATCACCTTCTTTACTAAATTTATTTTATGACAACAAAGAGACTTAAAACTTATATCACCAATAAAAGCTTGGTATATAATTTTTGGGTGGAATGCAAAACCTTTTATGCCCGCTATGTACATGATAGAATAACAAAAAGTGTAACAATATGAAAATCAAACCAATAATAGGTAGTAGCCATCTGAGAAATATATGAGTCCTTTATTGTGGTGTAGACCTTTTGAGTGAAGTAGGATAGTATATGCAGTAAAGTATATGTTACTGTTTAATACATAACATAATACATATTCCATACTGACAGAAACAGGACTTATCACTTATCAATAAATTCCAGTAGCTGGTAATAGCATAGGAGACATTTTTGTTTAAATTGAATCCACTGTAAGCGACCGTTTGTTTGCAAATTATACAAAAAAAAGTTTAAAACCTACTTCGCGCAGCAATACAAAGATGGCACCACCAGAAGTATCTTATTGCGGGCAAGAATATTATTGATTTTTGTAAAACGTTTCGTAGCAAATTCTAGGTTTATTCATTAGAAACACTTTAAATTGATTGGCATTTACTTACGTGGCAATAAGCTGTAGTTGCATTATATAGGAGAGAGTATCGAAAGAACAAACAATTAAGGGCGAGAAAAGAATACTGCTAAAGTGAATATATCTCAATGACTTTCACTACAATTTTTCATATATTGTGTCTTCATCCGTTATTGATAACTCAGGTAAACTTTGTTAGAACTTATAACCAATTATAATTAACACACAATCTGAAGTGTCACACACACAAGGTACTTGCATTTATTGCTACTGCTACTTGCTCCTGGAATTTATTGATAAGTGATAAGCCATCTTTCTCTCATTACGAGTATTTATTGTTGTTATGTATTAAACTGTAACATCTACAGATAATCTTGCTTCACTTAAAAAGTCTACATCACAATGACGCATTCAGCTGTTTGTCAGATGTCTATTACTTATAATTCGTTTGAATTTTATATTCTGACACTTTTTGTATATTCTATCACGTACATGTCTAGAACAAGTCTTGCATTCCACCCAGAAATTATTACCAAGTTTTAATTGGTGATATATGTTTTAAGTCACTTTGATGTCATAAAATCAATTTAGTAAAGAAGGTAATGGCACAATTGTGAGTCCATGAACAGCTAAACTCAAAGACAAACGTTGTAATTGTCAGCTTGCTACTGCAGCATCCAAACAGGGGACACGAAAATGAAGTGTAAAATGTTGCTAAACATTATAAAGTACAGCGTGAGCTTCCATGATGCTTTTTTTTTAAATTCCAGATCTATAATTTGTTACTAGTTTAAATTTCCGATACCTACTTTTCTTAAAATATAACTTATAAATTGTTTGGCCTACAAAGGGAATGGTTTATTAAAGTGATTACATAGGGACCAGCTATTAAAAGACTTCTTCATCGCTTAGGACTAAAGCATATTCAATACAAATATTTTAGTAATCTCTTCCTGTCAGTACAGCTGACCATACAGATCCAGAAAAAAATAAAATACCAACAAAGGCAATGGATGAATAAACACGTGTAATAGAAATTAGTAAATTCGCAAACTTGAGAGATATTTTGGAAATGCGCTCACAGGTCTGCTGTGGCCATGGAGATTTGTGCAATGACGATGGGTCTTGCTTAGGTTTAATTCTATATAAACGTATACAAGGTTCCAAAAAGGTATAAATGTCTTATTGAAATAGATCCTCCAGCAGACCAGCAGAAGAATCGAGTCGTCCAGGTTTACCTGGAGGCTTATTGCGGCTTTATCTGCGCAGTTTAATAGAGTCGTCTTATGTCTCAGGCGGTTGTCTTAGGCAGTGGAATGTCTAGCCTTTAATGGGCGCTGTCGCCCCGTGGGGGTTGTGCGCCCAGTGCTGGCTGCGCTCTTTCGCCTGCCTGGGAGGTATCTGAGCACAGTCCGCTTACCAGGCTAGAGAGAAAGGAACAAATGCTTAGGTATAGGATTTTATGGGCTTGGGGGTATGAAGTCAGGGGAATGTGTCCCTGTTCAGTTCTGGTTATTCAAAGCATCTTTGGGCAACCGGTAGCTCGGTCGGCGGTGAGGAACCCTATGGTCGTAACGGCCAAGGGTGTTCACCAGGATATTGGGATGGGAGTCTAGCTTATCGTAGATGGTGCGGGATCTCTCCCGCACCACGTCCGCAATGTACGGGACTCCGGAGTTGGTGTGAAGGATGTGGGACGGGAATCTACGTCCGGTAAATTTAATCTAATGATTTCATCACATTCTTCCATATTTATCGACTCGACGTGGGTGAAATGATGCTCGAATGAGTCCAGGGTCCATGGAGATTAGAGTTACCCGACATTCATCTTGAAGTATAAGGTAAAACCCCGGAAGAAACATTATCCAGGTAACTCACCCTGACCGAGATTCGAACTCGGGACCTGTTGAACGTGAGGCAGACATGCTACCATCTACGCTACCGAGGCGGTCAGAAATACAGAGGGAGAGGCTATACAATGTAATAGTGACACAAAGATGCGTGTTTACAAAACGAACAGGGAAGTGTAAAAATTATCAATACACTTTCGAAATAGCTGAAATGCCGATAACTCATCATAAATGCCGAATGATACCACTGCCTGTAAGGGATGCAGTAGCTGACAAGATTAATGAGATGCTGGAAGAAGGAATTTATCGAGTTTTCGACACTTTATACGTACAACACTATGTATAGTGAGAAAGAAAGACGGTACTGTGAAAATAACCATTGACACGCGAAATTTAAACCAGTATATAATTCCTGATAGTATCGGACACAAAACATAGAAGAAATTATAGCTGGAATTGGGAGGCAAAAATGGTTTACGTCATTAGATTTGACGAACTCCAATCTACAAATCGAGGTTAATCAAAAACTGAAGAAATATTTGGGATTTTTTCATCAGGGTTGTGTATACAACTTCCGGCGTTGTCCATTCGTGTTTTCTGTATCTGTAAGCGGTTTTCTAAGGGCGATGCATGAAGTACTTGGTACAATTTCAGTGGTATATTTGTGTAGTGTTTAGTGTTTAACGCCCGCTTTTACTACATATGACACCGCAGGCGATGACACAGATGATACATGAGATGAATATGGAGCACCGGTGGAATGAGATGGCGGGGGAAACCGGAGGTCCCGGAGAAAACCCGCCTCAGCGCCGTGTTGTACACCACGAATCTCACTTTGCGGTCGCCTGGGATCGAACCGGGGCCGCCTTGGTGAGAGCCAAGCGGTCTAACCACAGTGGAATATATTTCACAATATGTCGATGTCCTACTCTTACATGACCTGCATATAGACCAGCATTTAGACCATTTGGAAGCAGTGCTAGGAAAAATAAAGGAATGTGGTATGACCTTGAATTGGGAGAATGCAGATTTTTTGTAACATCAGTGAAGCTTTAGGATATATAATCTCGGGAGAAACTGTGTCGCTGGACATGATCGCGTCCAAGTGATTAGAAGAATACCGCGCCCCAAAAATGCGAAACAAGTGAAGAAATTCCTAGGTGTACTGAGATATCACAGCAGATTCTTAGTGAACTACTCTAAAGAGAGAGCGCCCCTGAGACGGCTGCTGGTGAAAAATACAAAATGGTGATGGTCAAATTTAGAGGAGGAAGCCTTCCAGCGATTAAAGAACGTATTTAGCAAGTCAACACTCTTGACATGCCCATGAATGTAGCTATCGTTCCTAATATATACATATGCATCTCTGGTAGACTACGGGTGTGTTTTGGCGCAAAGATTCCAAGAAGGCGATTTGCCCGTAACAGCGACGGCGTCGGGGTCATTGAACCGTACTGAATGAATCACCTGTGTGACTGAACAAAAAATCGGAGCTATATTCTTCACCATTCAGAAATTTAGAAACCACATTTATAACAGAAAGACCATAATATATTCTGACCACGTGAAAATATCTTTCATTAAAAACTTGCAAATTGACAAGTAGTTAGATATCCCAAATTGACAAGTAGTTAGATATCCCGATTCATTCATGAAATAATAGCTTACCAAATAGATATCAAACACATACCGGACAGCTGCAACGTATTTAGTGATTTATTGCCAAGAGCCAATGTAGGAGAAAATCTCCCGGAAACGAAAGGTAATACGCAAAGAGAGGTCAGCATACTGAAATAGGATTTAAAATTGAACAACTGCGTGGCGAATAAATTAAAACAATTACATAAATACCAGCAAGAAGATAGCAAACTGGCTAAAATGTGGGAGAAGATACCCACAATTTAACGGGAAATTTGGAAAATTGGAAGGAATAGTGTACAAGCTAGCTGGCAAACCTGTTCTAGCATGGAAAAAGTACATAACAGCCCCACTAGAAGAGTTGGTGATAGAAGCGTACCATATAGCACTGATCCACCCAGGTGTGGAAAGAACTTTCCTGACAGTCTCCAAACATTTGTACATACCAAAATTAGGAAGAAAGACCCGAAAGCTGATAGCTACCTGTGAGGTTTTTTCAGAAGACGAAACCTCTAAATGTTAATTTTGATAGACCACCATTGGCTGTATTTAGGGATTCACCCCTTAAACTGGTAGCAATTGACGAGCATGGCCCACTCCCAATAGGAAGGACGGGATTAAAATTTATATTTGTTATAGTTGATGTAATGATATAATGTAATGATATGACAATGAACCCAATGAAAAGACTGACTACCGCCAGCTGCGCGAGTAAAATCGTCACAGATTACATTCCATTGTACGGGAAAATGGACACAATTTTACTCGACAATGCCACAGTACATAAGGGGCATAAATTTGTTAACTCGTTTAAAGAACCCAACGTGCAACTATATTACATAAGTCTTTATCATGCACAAAGTAATCCGACAGAAAGAATAATGAGAGATTTAAATACATATTTGATGGTATTATTCCATATAAAACACTCAAAATTGCCTGAAAACCTACCCTACATTGAGTGGGGGATGAACAACTCCGTTAATCCGACACATGGATACATGCCCATTCAATTAATGACTGGGAAGTCACCTGAAGACATGAAAAATATTTCAAGAGCCCTACCTATAATTGAGGAAACCGAGGCTCAAAGAGTGCACAGTGCATTCCAGCGCATAAGGGACAGAATCAACAACAGAAAGGAGAAGGCAACCAAATGTGTACGTACTTGGGACAGAGCCTTGGTCAGGAGTTAAGACAAGTCTTCCTTAATAAAGAAACAATACAAAATGTTAAATCTATATGGAAATGTCCCGTAGAGATAGTTGGTTGTGTGGGAGATAGAACCTATAAGTTGCAGGATAAAAGAACAGGAAAAATGTTAGGCAAATATAACATCGCATCCTTACGCCTGTTCAAGGAGGTACTAAAATTAAACCATGTGTGAAGCACAAATTGTATTGCATTGTACGCATAGCCGATGAATTCGGGTACGTTCGCGTAAAAGGATCAATTAAATATACCTTATGCAAAGTAAAGTTTAAGAAAAAGGGACGTGTATAATAAGTAGAATCAGTAATTGTATATATAATAAGTGCTGTTTCTTGTTACTTAATTCCCCATAAGAAAATGGCTATGATACCCGAATGCTAGTGTGAAATAAAAAAAAAACAAAGGGAGTAGAACGACTGTATATCTGGAGACAAGTGTGACATTAAGAGAACTAATCCAGGACATGTTGTGATTTGGACGGAGCTCGTACAATTATTTACACCCGGGTAACTTAGTTTCATTGTGATGACCAGTTAATACGAATGACAATATGTTGAAGTATCTTCCAGGATTTCATTCAACAATGTTATTAATTATGAACTTGCGTGACTTAAGTTACTTAGTATTTCTTCTTTGTAATTTTAGGTTTACAAAAGTATAAATTAAATCTTTTTCTACTTTAGCCTGTATCATTGTGACCCATTTTTCTGTATTCTGTTAACCTATCTATGTTCAAATTATAATGCATATTTAAGTATGCGTTTTCACCCATTATAACCCTGTGCAATGCCATCTTAATCCCACGTTGAAGAGATTTATCAAAATGTTTATTTCAAAGTTATATAACATTAACTTTTTCATTCATGAATGTTACAAAATGCTAAATCTACAAATTGAAATGCGAAATTTATGATTTCAAAATGCTAAAACTCACAACTGCGAATTACATGAACGTAATGTATAGGCTGTCCTGCGCCTTGGCGTAGTGGGCTAAAGCATAATGCTTTGGTTTCCTAGCACGGAATGCGGCCTGGGATCGATCCCACCCTATTGGGGTACAGATTTTAACTCGCCGGTATAGAGCCGGTGCCCACTCACATAGTGATAAATTTGAGTCGGGTTGGCCGGTCTTGGTTCTATGTGAGGTGTCGCGCCATAGATTATTACTACAATATAGGTATATAGCCTACTGCCAGATTCCGAATCGCATTTTTTGACGGGTAAACGCGGAATGACTTTTTCCATGCATTTACTTATCAAACTGTTGCCTATATATCTACCGATTTATGAAAGAAATTGGGTATGTCTAGGGTACTTTCTTGTGAGTGTGGAGTCCTCGTCTATTGTCCAAATAAATTAGTTGTTGACGAGCCCTTAAATTGTATTCACGCACCCAATCCTCGTATCTCTAAATTCATAAATGTGTTGTAAAGCGTACAGCGAATACGCACATACTGTAGTACACCAGCTGTATTACAGGTTACATAAATAAACAAAATTATGGGCAGATACCTCATCTGGTAATCACGCTGAGTATTCCTTTTATAGGTAATAGTATTGACACTTGATAGTCCGCGAGCTCTTCTGTAATCACCATGAATAGGAATTTACTAAGTACTCTCGTCACGGCAGAATCTAACTACCTACCGCAGAAAGGTGCATAAGAACCTGGCTAATGCCCGGCTATCTGTATTAATGGCCGGCCATCTTGAACAACAACAGCATGCACAACAGTCTCATTATGTGCTGTCTTCTCACAATTTTGGTAATTGCTGTTCCAGAAAACGCTGTTCGGTATATTCTAGAAGATTTCTCTTCTAGAACGTTCCACCTTGTGTTCAGACCCTATATGAGGACCCGATTGTCAACTGGCAGGAGTCGGTCAGCTGAAGTGAGTGAGTGAGTGAGTGAGTGAGTGAGTGAGTGAGTGAGTGAGTGAGTGAGTGAGTGAGTGAGTGAGTGAGTGAGTGAGTGTAATAGTCGATGCCAGTCGACATGGAATGAAATGTGTAGTGTTTAACGCCCGCTTTTACTACATACGGCACCACAGGCGGACGATGCCTTTCGAGTGACGTTTAAAATCTGACGGAATTTTGCTGTCTTTTAGTGAACAGTTGGCAGTAAAGCTTCAGTGGAGTGCAGTTCTGTAGGAATTTTGGTCCATTAATGAAGATCAGCTGTGATTCGGGTCAACAGAACAGTTGCGTTGGTTCCGCGTGTGTATCAGTGTGTTTAATGTAACCTTACAGCTAACACAACCGTTAAAGAGACCATTAAACTGCAATTAGAAATGCTCGGAAGTTGAAACCTTGTGTGTCTACGCGGCCAGCGTTCAATGTTAACAAATATCTCTACCAATACAGGCAGTAGGGTACACATAGTATTAACTCTCTTTTACGTTATACTTGTAGCTCTAGTTGTGCTGATAGAGAAATTATGGATCAGTTCGAAAGATTAATACTTATAATAAAACCAAATTTGAATATTTTGGGCATTCGTTAAATGTTAAGGGGTTTCAGATTTGGCAGTTGATTATGAGTACAGTTTTGCTTGGGGTAAGAGAACATTAATTAAGTATTAGTAGTAGTGTGTAGGTTTGATAGGTAGTTTGGTAAGTTACGTTAGCGAGAGGGTTGAAACTATCCAAATTCACCAGATTAAGTATGGCAAGACTAGCTTGAAATTCTTGGAATACGTGACTATCTCTTAGAAATTTATAGAGAGAGTTTGGGTTGGAAAGCAGAAAATTGCAGTAATGTAGAAATGAAGTGTCAACGTCATATTACAAGCTAGTAGTGGAGGTCTTAGAGTCATTAGCAAATGCGAAGGCGATTAGGGGAATTTTGCTAGGACTTTTGGGCATAATTTTGGATACTTCCGATCGGATTGCAAGTGGAAAAAACGCAGCGGAATGAGGAGTCATTCTTGCCTCAGTGATAGAATCACGTATTATCACGTAGATCAAGTACGTTAACTCCAACGGTTGCCATCCAAGGAGCGTCCACTGGCAGGTTGTTCTGACGTCGCTGCTACTTTTGTTCTTTAATTCATGTCCCAACGTTAAGGCATATCGGATGATGAATGAAATGATACTCAAATGAGCCCAGGGCCCATGGAGCTTACAGTTACCCGACATACATCTTTCAGGATAACGGAAAACCCTGGAGCAAAATCTTAACATCTATGCTACCGATGTGGGCTCTGCTGCTGTGATAGAACTGGATTGGTCGGAGGGGACTCGGCACCTCGATCAGACAGGCCTTTTGTATCTGTGTCCCAAGTGGGACAGCCCGGGAAGGATGAGGTGAGAGGAGACATAGTGCAGTCAATCCCAATGAGTCACTACAGTACAGAGGGTGTTGCCCCTACCGTTGACTAGATGGAAACTTATCGATGGGCCGGGAACAATCGCCTTCCCAACTACCATGGCCCCGAAACAGTCACGAGGCCGGTTCAGAGACCGGAGGCCGCCCCCAGAACAAGGAAACCTCCAGGAGACTTGTGCAACCGGCACCTCGCTAGCCACGTTCCTGAATTAGGCCGGATTGGAGACCGGAGTACGTCCACCCATTACTCGTCAGTGCACGGAAAAAGCTCATCGAGTGTTGGAGCACTATGGTATGCATCTCGAGGAAGTCTAGCCTCGGGTCCTCAATTTTTTCCTTGTAGTCCCTAAGGATGTGGAGTCCCTAAGGATGTGGAGTAGTCTCAGAATGAAGTTGCCGAACCACAGGGAAAGTTCCCTGAATTTATCGACATCCTTGGCCGAGATCGACCCACCAAAGGATGCAAACGCCGCTGCAGGTACTCTAGCAGGGGCAGGCGCTCTAGCTGGAGTAGGTGGTGTAGCTGGTGTCGGCGTCGGCGCTGCGGTCGGGCCGGTACACTCAGCTGAGGTCTCCTCCCTGGTGGGAGGGGCTGCGGCCTGTGTAGCAGGCTGCGCTGTCCGTTGTGCCTGGCGGCCCTTTTTCGGACGCATCGGGCGCGGTGCCTCTTGTGGAGGTTTTCGTGTTGCCGCCTGCTCCGCGACTTGTAGAGTACGCTCAACCCTTGCAAGTGCGGGCGCGAATGAGATCCCGGGACGGACAGTTACCAATCCCACGCTGCCTCCGCGGCGGCTCTCTATTATTCTCTGTCGCGCCACGCAACCCTTGTAGATGTTGACGTGGTGATGACGGCAGTTATCACAGGTCTTCTCCTCAGGTGCCCTGTCGCAGTCCTTGAGGAGATGGGAACCACCACACCGCCGACACGCGGGCTTACGCCTGCAGGTCATGCTGGAGTGAATGAAGCCCATACACCTATGGCATTGGACAGGTCCACCCTGACCGTGAAAGCGCTCGACTTTCACGACGGTGTGGAATAGCCCCCGAACAGCGTCAATGGGCTAAACTGCCTTTCCAGGGACCTTGTCTACCACTACAAGGAGGAGAGGCATTGGTACACTACAAAGCCTTCCCCTGTATGTACTATTTTCCTCCGCTGGGCAACAGTTGAGGCCTTGATCCCATGCTCCTGTTCCAGAGCGAGTTTTACCTCCTCTGGCGGGCACTCGGAATCAAGTCATCTCAATGCCCGTCTTTCGACATTGTGCCTCTGGGAGGAGTAGGAATAGAAAGGGATCTGTAGATCCCGGAGAACCTGCTTTGCAGCCTCGGAATTCTCGGGATTGCAGGTGTTTATATGGACCTTTCGGGCCTTCCTCTTGGCCTCGAAAGGGTTCTTCAGTGTGTCCGCCAGCTTTTAAAGGCCACGCCGTGGCTCAGTGGTTAGACCGCTTGGCTCTCTCCAAGGCGGCCCGGGTTCGATCCCAGGCAACCGCAAAGTGAGATTTGTGGTGGACAACACGGCGTTGGGGCGGGTTTTCTCCGGGACCTCCGGTTTCCCCCGCCATCTCATTTCACCGGTGCTCCATCTTCATCTCATGTATCATCAGTGTCACCGCCTGCGGTGCCGTATGTAGTAAAAGCGGGCGTTAAACATTACACATTTCATTTATTTCCGCCAGCTTTCGCATGACGCCCACATGGTTCTTAAAGCTGTCCGATATGATAAGCGGAAGCTTGGATCCCCTTTTGGATAGGGGTTGAGGTGCTTGTACAGGTTGGCCCTCTGGCATAGGACCAGAGTTTCTCCGCCGTCGCCCCTGAACAACGGTGAAGCCCTCCTGGTCGGTATCGTCCTGTGACTCTGACTCAGGCAGAGGGGGATAGGAAGGGTTCACGGGAGCTGGTGCCTCCGTAACCAGAGCAAGGTTTTTGACGAGGGGCCGAATCATTTCTCTTCATACCCTTACTCTTTTTGGTGGCAGGTGCAACAGGATCAGGTGCTGTTGAGGTAGACGGTAGTTGCCTATCGTCTGAGGTCAGTTCTGTCCTCGCAGTTGCCCTCCGGCAATCCGCAGTGGACCGGATCCCCCAGAGAGAGGTGATTGAACGAGTCATAATGACTCTAAGTTTTGGATCAGAGGCCCGAAAATCCTTGGCTGTGGTCTTGCGGACCCTGCTGTCTCGTAGTCTGTCTTGTCTTTGTCAAGAAAGAGAGGAGGAAGAAACAAGGCTGACTCGCTCTCTGATTAAGCGGCGCGCAGACTGGTGGCCGAGCGGGAAGCTATCAGGGGGTCAGAGCCAACAGCTTGCCGCTGTGCTGACTGCTGTACCGGCACGCACCCTGGCGGCCGAGCGGGAAGCTAGAAGGGGTCACGGCCCACTGCTGAACGGTTGTGAGGAAGGCGATGCCAAGAAGAAGCCGGCGTTCCCCTTGGCGGTATTGCTGTATGCTTGCTGCTGTAGCGCTGCTCGTCGCTAGGTAAGGCTAAGGCTGTCCACTCGTCACCAGTTCAAGTAGCGGAGTGGAGTGACAATTGACTATACCACCTGAGCCATCCCGCTCTTAGCTGCTGCTGTTACTAACTTCAGGTGATCTTGTATTCGGTTTCTAGAGATCATAAGACCCTTATAATGGTGGGTGTCCCAGGGGTGACGTAAAGATTATGAAACCAGGTCAGGTAACAGATATTGACTGCACACCCGCTCTCCAGCTGACTTATTTCGAATCTGGGCCTACTTGATGCCTACTAATCACGCTTGCAGCTGCCCGACACTTTCTATCGCGCCAATAAAATCCCGAGTCACGCCGTCTCACATAGTAAAACTTGTTGTTCACCATTAAACGGCACGATTCTCGTATCGAAGTAATGTACTTAATCGCCATGGTTCCATTGGTATTCCTGTTGCGTCATTTTTCAGGGCAAAACCCGATATTCATTGAACCTAAATCTTGCTTATTAACGTCAGATACAAGAGTGTTTCTTTTAATTTCTCCTCAACATATTACATTGTAATGGGCTGATAACCACTCGTGATGTCGCAAATCGATTCGAAAGATATAGATTTCCTCGTTTAGCATATCCTTTAGTTACACTGGAATTGTTTCCTAAATCCTACACTTCAAGAATTGTGTGCACGCAGAAAACTTAAGCAAAAACGTATACTCTGTATCGGGGTTCACTTCTCTTTCGGACATTCAAATAACAAAGTTAAACAAGAAAAAATAAATACAAGTATCAAAATAAGCTACCACAACAACCGTCACAGAAACCCAGCAGATGCATTTTTATCTTTTTGAAAGAATTCAGTAACTAATCAATAAATATGTCAGTTCGTTTGCACTAAGTTTATGCGAGTTTTGTGTGTGCGTATTATTCGTACCGTGTACAGTGAAGCCTTTCTGATAGTGCTCTGGAACATAAATTTATCTTCTGCTAGACGTGGACAGCATCTACGTCATTATCTAAATGATTGAGAGGTTACAGCCATATCATTCCACATTCTGTCTAATATCCCTAAGTGCACTGTTATGAACAACGTCATAAAATTATTTTATAGTCCCAATGAAGCTTATATATTGAGGGTTGCCTACAATATTAAATAAATAACACTGTTCTCGGGTGGAATTAGTGGTATAAGAATACTTGAAACATTAAATACTTACGTATTTAACATTCTAATTTCTTTGGAATTGAATATACGATTATTGTCTAAGTTTCGTTTGGAATATGGCCCTTTGATGTCACACTACCGGTATTATGAAAATAAAAGTTACCTGTGTTTTTTGTTGTTTTTTTTTTCTGAAAAGTATTCTACCACTTCATTTCCGCATTTCTTTTCAATGTTGTACTTTTCAGGTAAAACGTATACCTTTTCCTCGCAAGGACGCAACTTGAGGCATCATGTGTATGTTAAATGTTTCTTTACATCTGCCAATAAGGCGGCTAGCACCGCTAAATGTTGACATTTTAATTTTATATTTCCGCTAGTGTGCTCCAAACAAACGCTACGTGCACTGCAAATATACGGCAGCATTCAAAAAAGTCAGAAGAACTGCATTTTATTTTGTAATTATCAAATTCATTAACCTGTCATTATCAAGAGTAATAGCAGTAAATGAATACAGAAGAAAGACAGCACGTTTCTGATGCCATAGATTTAACCACAAGAAGACAAGCCTACTTGAACATGTATGTCGGTCATTACCAGTAGTTGGCTTCAGGTTATCTACACTCAAACCTTTTCTCAAAACGCGAACGTAAACTACAGCTACAAAAAGTAACAGAAGAGGAGGTAAACATGGTCTGGTGAGTGGAGTCTGCAAATACCAACAAACAGTAAAGTCTGTTTAACCAACGTATGTGCAGTTCCCAGTCAAAGGGATCTCGAAGGTCCTGACCTCCACGCCCACTAATGACCGTCATAAATCTATCCCCACACTTCAGAAATGGAACACTGGCGTTGGGGACCAATAACACCCCAGATTTTCTGAAAATGACAGTTGCATGCCTACTCCGCGTGGAGTCTCAGTTGCCAGATTTCCAACTTCCAGTTGTTCTGTTTCATTAGGTGCAAGACGGTGATGTTAAAATGTTGCAACATTGTAGAAAGGACCGTCAGGAGGAGGGTCCATGTTGTAAAACGATTATGAGGGGTTGTCAAAGAAAGCGGCCGCCCTGCACTTGCGTTGGATAGACAGACTTTACGAGTGATGGAGATGGTTGGTTAGCAGCAACTTTCCTGCCTTTAGTGCAGTAAGAGTTCAGCTGCATTTCATTTCATCCTGGCTTTAATACTGGAACAAATAAGAACTTCAGTTACCGTTTACTACTTAGGCTAGAAACTTGGAAGGTTGCGTGTGCTACGCTCAACTAGACTATAAGTAAACACAAAGCTAATATAAAGTGTATTCAGTCGTAGGAGGTATTGGTTCAAAATGAATACTTGTCGCTTAGGCACATAAGTTGCTTCTTCTGAGCTTCATTGGATAGGATTGGAGGGGATCCGGCACCTCAACCAGTCTGTTCTTTTGTACCTATGCACCAAGTGCGGCACCCAGGGAGGGGGGATGAGACGAGCGGAGACAGAGGGCGGCCGACCCCAAGGAGTCACTACAGTACAGAAGGCGAGGTTCTTACACTTTACCAGATAGAAACTCCCCTCCGGTTGGTTTAGGACAATCGTCATCCCACCTGCCGTGGCCCTGAAACAGTCACGATGCCGGTTCATATACCAGAGGCCACCTCCACAGAGCAGGATACTCCAGGCAGTCATCCTACCCGCCGCGCGTCTGAATCGATCCACTGGGAGACCAAGTCCGTCCGTCAGAGCATAGCATCCTGCCATGCAGTGCCGAGACTCCTGCCGACACTTCTAACCTGAAAGAGACCACCAGATGAGAGATGATGTGAAATTATAATGGAGCTGAAACGGAGGGACAAGAAATTTGGGGGATGTAATTGATGTACCCAGCATTCGCCTAGCAACCCGGGAAGGCCCCGAAAAAGAACCATGGGTCAGGTAGGTCGGCCACGGTAATCGAACCCGGACCTCCCGGATGCGGGCCTTAGACGAAACCGCCTTAGCCATCCCCCTCGGTCTGAGCTTCACTAATAAACTTTCATATGCGATACTTAGAACAACGAAAGAGTGACTTGAATGTATGAAATATTTATGACGATATTTTGTATACGTTACCCTCAACTTAAAATTTCGTAAACAAAAGCAATACTACTTTCCACATATGAAATCTGCAGAAATTTGCAAGATTAAGTATTGGTTCTATGCTTAAATTTGCATATTTTGATCCGGTATTTTACATCCTGTTCTTGGAAATTTGCATTTATTTCTATTCGTTATATATCTCCCATGAATGCATTTTCTTTATCTTAATTTCTACACCGTTAAAGTATTTTTACCTTTACCAGTACACTCTAGGCCATTTATTCCTCGCTTTGCAACCGTCTCCCAACTTTGCTTTCAAGCAGTGAAGGAGAGACAGGCACCGTCTAGTGCAAGAACTGTAAAAATTGAGAGAGTGAGAGTGGAAATGTAAGTGAGGGACCTTGAGTGGATTGGCCAGAGTGAAACCACAGTAGATTCTTTAGTCTTCCTTTCCAGGGTATATTTCTCTTCTGAGATAATTTCAAGAATATATTCTGGTTTGTTCAACTCCTCACGATAGACATTGCAGTACACGCTTATGTTTTATGCTAAGTTTTTCAATATATATATATATATATATATATATATATATATATATATATATATATATATATATATAAAGAAGATGGTTTATTATCAATGTTGAAGAATACTTAGTGAAGAAATTTGTTACCTTCAAGCAGAATGAAGCTGCAACAAGGCCAGTGAGATTT
The DNA here is from genome assembly GCA_030765055.1 of Mantis religiosa. Lineage (NCBI taxonomy): Eukaryota > Metazoa > Arthropoda > Insecta > Mantodea > Mantidae > Mantis > Mantis religiosa. Next base: position 82,611,377 of record CM060948.1, read on the forward strand.
CATTTCACATTCAATAGGGCTTAGCTTGGACATTCCGTTTGAAATAGACTTAAACCAGACTTACAGTTGTGAATTGCGAAGTTAAGTGTTATTTACACTAAAAATATGTGAGCGTGGATTAGATTACGGTACGGAGGGGATTGTGCACTATCTTGATATATTGTACCTATGCCCCAAGGGAGGCATAGGTACTTCTTTCTTCGGGAGGAAGGATGACACGAGAGCAGACTGAGGGTGGCCGTACCAAGGGGCCATGACAATGCGGAGAGCAGGATCCCTGCACTTTTTCAAGTTGAAAACTCCCCTGCAGGCCAGCACAACCAGAAACTCACCCGAATGCAGTCCAGAAACCGCCCCACCAGACTGGGCGCGGAGACCGGAAGAGGAAGATTTACTCAGAACACATCTTCCTGTCATGCAACGCCGAGACATCCGCGGACATTTCTTATCCTGAAAGAGGCCAGGAGATAAGAAAGGATGGGAAATGATAATGGAGGGACAAGTAATTCTGGGAATCTAGTCAATCCACCTAACATTCACCTGGCGGCCCGGGAAACCCCCCGAAAAACCCATGGGTTAATTAGGTCGGCCACGGGAATCGAAGCCGGACCTCCCGAATGCGAGCTACAGACGAAACCGCCAGAGCCGTCCCGTTCGGTAATATGTGAGCTATGAGCTTTATATATACATACAGCACTGATCATATAATTTCACTTTTCTAGCTGAAGTGAGCGATTATTTTAACTGCATTTTAATTACCATATAAACACCAGTGATTTTTGCGGATTATGAACAGAAGCCTGTATTACTGGCAGTTACGATTTGTTAATTTATGTATTCAGTACTGTGCTCATAAAACAAAACATGAATGCCATATAAAAAGTCGAATGAAATTAATACCTAAGGTGGATACAAGGAACTTTGCCTTCTTCATTTTTATAAAAGGATATAATGTCATGGTTACGTTAAGTACCATTTCAAAGAAATAAGAAAAATTAGATTATGGTTATAAAGAAACGTTTAGGAATTTAAATGTCTTCTAATATCTCCAACTGCTTTTTATTTTTCTCTAAAAAAGAACCTTTTTACAAATTTAATCTTTGAACAGCTTTATTTTACGTTCATATGAATTTCTCTAAACATTCTTCAACAAACTATTCTTGCCAAAGCTTATTCTTCCATCTGCTTCGTGTTAAATCAGGATAAACATTCGACCAAATTATTTTATTGCATATTCCCTTGTAATACAGTTCCAATAGAGGAAGAAATGAGCCTTAAGAGCTAGTCGAAGCTAACAGCTGGTCGCTATGTGATGGCGTTTTCGGATTCCGTTTCTCTTTGCATTTTCCAAGTGAAAAATAAAAGAATAACGGCTTCCTGTTCATGAATTGTATAATGATTTAAAAAATTCAAATTAACAACACAGACTATTTATGAAATGGTTACGTCTACTAAAGAAAGTATTGGACACGAATTGTATTTGGTTTACTAGTTATGCAAAAGTAATTCAGAACGAAAACTTCAGAGAGACTATTCGCATACAATTCAAGATGTATATTTGATTTATCATGTTAGATATGTAGATAATTTCAGTGAAAATTCAGAGTCGTTTTAAGAAAATAAAAAATTTCGAAACATTTTCCATATAACGGTAGTATGGCGAGAGAGGATTTTCCGGAAACATTTTCTTATCGTATCCCTGAAATACGCGAAACTTAATTGCCAATTTTGCTGTTTAACTGACTTTTTAACTTGTTCTCAGCATTTTTTTCTTACTTACCCCACACGATACAGTTTTTTATTAATATTTGCACCACCTATCAGAAGTGAATTAGCTGGATTGACGAAATATCCTTGTGAAATAATGCTACAAATGTGAAAAATAAGCGCCCAATTTAGTAAATTTTTTAAGTTTTGGTATATCAACAAATGTTAGCTTTTTTATAATGTTTAGGTTTAATATACAAATTCCAATGTCAACTGTTGTAAACTCATTTTCTGTAAACCATTACTTTTAATATGAATAGTCTTATAAATAGTGTTGTTTCAGCTTCGAGCAGCTTCAACTTCAACTTATGAAGATTTTTTCTCCCTTTCTCGTCAATGCTGACGTTAGGAAGCACTTGGGTTCCGTCAGAGCAAAGGAGTCGAAGCATCTGACTTGAGAGATGAAATCAGGGTTGAGGGGTCGGCCCAACGCCTGAGATGAATGATTGATAGAGCAATTGGTGGAATGTCGGGGAGGGAAACCGGATGACCCGGAGGAAACCCACCCCAGCGCCATGTTGTCCACCACAAACCCCACTTTGTGGTCTCCTGGGATCGAACCCGGGCCGCCTAGGTGAGAGCCAAGCGGTCTAACCACTCAGCCATGGCGCGGCCTTACATATGAAGATCGTTGTTTCATAATAAGTGAATTAGTATTATATACGTTACCGGCCTATTTTGAACATTAATATCAAGTTTTAAAGCAATAAAACTTGTTTAAAACTTTAATTCTGTGTCGTTTCTTAACAACACCTACGCACACCCTAATGGTTACCTCTCGTAGCTCTGTCGAGCAAGCTTGGGATAAATACTGATGCTGGTGAGATCTTCGAGATATTTTATATGGACGGAGTCAGCTTCTATTTCCGGCATCACTGTCTTTGCATAGTTCTATGATCAGCCTGGATAATATTCTTGCGGGACCTAGTGTCTTCTTTGTTCTCATTTGCGTCCAGTTGACTCGCAGTGCATCCGTATATCTTCAATAAGAAGTACTTCAAAGCAGTTAACCTTTTGGAACAGGTTCCCTAATTTGCAGTTTACTAGTAACATACTGTGGTCTTTTGCACCACCAAAATTTTTGTAATACACTCTGCGCACACCCATGAAGTGCTATTTCGAATCTGGAACGGGTTGAACTTCCTGATAAGCTTACTGTCCTTTGTATGTTGTTTGCTTATTTAGAACAAAAGGAATCTCCTCAAGCCTGATAAGTAGGCCTCTGAGGATAATTACATACGTAATCTTTCACGTCAAACATAATGTTGTCCTCCATGGTCTAGGGTAACATCCTAGCCTCGGGTTCCTGTCGATTTAAGCAACTAGGCGCTGAGAAAACCATAAAAGTTACTAAACGACCATCAATAAAAACAAATTAGGTGTCCCAAAATTAGACCAAAAAAATTTGGAATCTGATGGATAACATTATTTTAAACACTTTGTTAGGGAAAGGTTTTTGCTACGGTGCTTCGTTTAAGCGCTAGACGAGTTAATGTCAAAGCAAACATTGGAACGCACCATTGTGATTAACACAGACTGCATCGGCATGCCATATTCTGCCATACTCTCGTAAAGACACCGGTCACTTCTGATTTTGCCAGCTATACAGGTTATTCGTGCCACAAGGTCCTCTTCAGATTCAACAGGTGTTTCACACACTACAGTCTTCATATGCCCTCACAAAAATAAGTGAACTGCAATGAGGTCAGGGGAGCATTCATTCCACCTGTGCTTATGCAGTGATTGCCTTATGTAGCCGTAAGATGATGGCATACTTCAGCACCAAAGTGAGCTGGTTCCCAATCATATTGAAACCACATGTCCTATCTGATATGAAGGGGAACCTTTTCAATTAGATCAGGCAAAACCTGATGCATCAATTATAAATAATTTTAAGCATTGAATCGGGTCGGAAAAATGTATGGTCCTATTAAGTAGCTATCCACAATACGGGCCCACGCATTAACACCAAATCTGAGTTAATGGGACATCTGAAATGTAGCTTGGGGATTTTCAAAGGCCCTAATATGCGAATTCCGACAGTTGAAACACTGTTCACGTGTGAAAATTGCTTCATCTGTGAACATGACATGGGATACAAATAGTAATTATGTTCACTTTTGTTCAGCTACCACTGACAAAATTACTGTCGCAGAGGATAGTCTTCAGGTCTCAGTGTGTGGACCTTTTTAGGTTGAAAAGTTTGCCACAGCAGAATCCTTCCTACAATACTACGACTTAGGTGGAATTGTGAACCGATAGCACGAGTACTAGCTACAGGATTGTTCTCAATGCACTGCAACACATATTCCTCGTTCTCATAAGCCCGTACAGAACGTGGACATCCTTGATCTTCTGTTCGTCTATCCAAGGAGAAATGGATTGTGTCTTTGCGGGAGTATGACAGAATATGGCTCGCCGATGCACACTTGTGTTAATCGCAATGGGCATGCGTACCTACCTTTGCATTGACATTAACTCGTCTAGCACATGAAGCACTGCAGCAAAAAACTTTCTTTAACCAAAAATGTTTAAAATAGTGTTATCTATCAGCTCCCAAAGTTTGTCGTTCTAATTTTGGGACATTCTGTATAATATATCTATATACTTAACTGTCCTGCGACGTGGCGCAGTGGGCTAGGGCGTAATGCTTTGGTTTCTTGCGCCCGGGATCGATCCCATCCCTAGGGGTTGCGGATTTTAAGTCCCGGTATAGGACCGGTGCCCACTCAGCTTCGTGAGAAAATTGAGGAGGTAGCGAGCCCTGGTCTAGAAAGCCAACTTTCCGGCTAGGGGTGCCAGATGCTTACCACATTTCCTCCCCATATCGGTTGGATGATCGCCCAGCTCTGTCCTGTGTTTGTGGGCGTGAAGCCGGCATTCTGTTGGCAGGTTCAGACCCACTTTGAGCTGTTACGCGATGGGTTATGTTTTTACATACTTAACTGTATATCTAACGTAAGTGACCACTGAATTGTGCTCAGTATTGCTCAGTATGATAGCAGATATCTAAGCTGAGTTTACCTAAATTATATAAATATGAAAAGCTGCATTAAACCATACTTCTGTTAAAACTGTTAATTTTAATTGTGACCTATTATTATGTGATTTGCTACCTGCCCGCGTTTTGAATGACATGCCGGCAATTTTTATCTGGCAGTTTGGATTGTGGGCACGTAGTTTCCAGCAGTTAGTGCCAGAGCAAGGCGTTCTCCAACCGCTTAGATTGTATCAGCTGTCTGACCATCTGGGTCTCTAAAACAATTGGTCTGCGCAATAATGGCCTTTGGATCAAATGACACACACAATGGCACAAATAACAATACCTTTAGGTGTATTGGCTCCCTGCATTTCTGGAAACTTTCTTGTCGGCAGTGGCGAGAGTAGCTGCTCCTTATTGACAGCATTGTGCCTTTGTTGCGAGGACTATGTGAGCGCTGTTAGCTCCCTACTGAAGTCGTTCGAGATACAATAGACCGAGTCAGTCAAAGAGACATCAATTTCAGCTGAGTACAATAGAGCGTCTTGGGAGAATACATTTGTTGTCACCGACTGGAATCGTCTTTTCTTACATTAGTAATATTTTTCTATAATTGGCTTAGCTACATTCATGAAACTGTAATTGGAGGAGACCAATAAGTTGCGTAGTTTATTTTTCTTTCGTTGTTGGTAATATCATCGAAATCTATAGCCTTTTCTAACTCTGCTTTTCGTTCCTATTTCAATGTACCCACGATTTCAGCCAATTAAATAAGTAGCTGAAAGAATGTGCTAAACTGGTGGAAGATTAATAAGAATAAGAATATTTTGAGAGTATCAGGGCATCAGTGTGAAAGAGAATATTATATAGCACGTCTCGCCCTTAGAAGACAGTACAGGTCTTCAGGAACGTCCTGTTGCCACATGTACTATATGTACATACAACCTAGACGCTGCAATAGCAGCTTCGGCCACGGCAGCGACCGGTCTGCCGGTTTGATATTTTGTTGTAAATGATACATCATTAATACGGAACTATCTACACTTTTATTAAATTCTATTTTAAGAGATTAAATTTCTGAGTGCATGCATTTTAATTTGTAATCCTCCTTTTACTTGTTACTTTAGTAGCTCAAAACACGATTTTGCTAACAAAAATATATATTACAACAAACCAAATGGAGGTATGCAATGATAAATGCTTTAAATATCCTTTAAATATGTAGGCTACTTTTATGCTTTTTCACTGTTATCTGATAAGGGTGAAATTCCTTCCATTTCGTCGTCCATTAGCCTCGGCGACAAATCTGATAATATTTTCTCTTTCTATTAGCATAGACTTGTTACCCCTTCTTTCATATTCGAACCCCAAATCGTGTAGAAACAGATTCAAAGTGGCTCTTGATAAATTAGGTAGGGTGTCATCATCACTGTTTACCCTTGCCAAAACTAGATTCAGCGTGGGTGGAATGTTTTCAAGCAGCAAAGTGTGAACAACACGCCCCACTCCGCTTTGCACTGTTCCATCATATTACGTTAACTTAGCGTTCTTTTGTTTCCCCGCCCTTTTTATGAGGTTCATAGGTGATAATTCATTCGTTCCTTTTTTATTCTATATGCCAATGTTTCTGAACACCCGGTAGCCTTAGCTGTATTTTGCATTGCCTTACTGATACCAGTTTTACTTGAAAAATAGCATATGACATTCAATACAAATGTGAGGTCCTTACATCTTAGCTTACCAATAATTCGTTTCTTCTTAGCTCTCTCTTCCATAACTATGCGTATTTAAAAAAACTGTTAAATAGCTTCACGTAATACTTCACAATCTTTCACATGCTATAGTCATAGGAGCTCTTCTTGCAAACGTGTTCACTTTTACTGCATCACATTGCCTGCCCTCTGCTTACGTTAGACGGATGATGCCTGCCTTGCATGTCACCGTTTCTTTGAATAGATGGATTTCTTTTGTTTATTTGACACATACGACGAATGCAAGAACTTAGAGGATTTGGTTTCTTTTAAAAATTGCCTTCAACCCTCCTTTACATTTCTCTCGCTTTATCACGCGATGTAAACCCAGTAACAAAAAAGTTTCTCATTACCTACATTTTCTAGTGGGTATATATATATATATATATATATATATATATATATATATATATATAATTTTCCGAAATCGCTTAATGTAAAAAATTATAGTCTGATTTAAGATGGATAAGTCGAACTTGGCAGCTAGGAGCACTGTAGTCTTCTCTGCCTAAGAAAAACCTGATGTTGTATTAAAGATGTAACCATTATTGTTACCGCATGATGAACATTCAAATAGCAAATATCGGTCTTTTACCGAAAAAGCAAGTATTTTCGAAAAATTTGGGCTCATAAAAGCACAAACGACTGTAAAAATGACATAATCTTAAAGAGAAAATATTCTGCATTAGACGGTGTTTTCGGAGCTGTAAATCATTACAATTAATTATTCATTCCATGTTATTAGCAAATGGCAACAACGCGAGGGTAAAAGATGAACAGAGCAAATGAAAATTCCCGTGTGTTAGACAGAGGGATATATATTCCATTTACTTCCATATTGTCTTTTAAGATTGAGACAAGATATAGGTATGTGATCTTTTATAGGTTGCCTGGTGGTGATGTGATGTGCTGTATATAGATTTTTTAAGTTGTGACTTTATTTGACAAAGTTCTAAGAAGTGTTAATTTTAGTTCATTGAATTTGTTTTGAGTTACTTTAAAAGATGATTTCCCAGATATAACATATAGATCACAACTTCCAGAAATAGTTTACTAAAATGAAATAAATTATTGAATATCTTTTTAAATATACTGAATTTAATATTCCTTTAAGTTGACAGAAGAAGTTGTAACATAATTTAACCAATATTCTCTCACTTATTATCACTCTTGAAGCGTCCCCTTTTTCTATAAAACTCCAGCTAAACGCTTTTAAATATTTACACTCTGAAGGTAAAATTCATTCTCTATTGTCTTGTGAGGAAGATTATTGATTTTCCTTTCTCATTGTAACCACACGTTTCTTGTTGGCTACGTTATTCGTAGCAACCAATACAAGCGTCATATAATTTCATTTTCTAAGCTTAATTTATACATATTAATACTTTAAACATTCTTTAAAATAATGTTATATTTTAAATAACATCATTCAACGCATTAAAATTATTAATTCTTCCCATTCGTAGGCTGGATTAAAAACAACTATTACAAGTGTAGAGCACCCAATAAAGCCTTTTGTGGTCAAAGAGCGCACTTAACAGACAGTGAAGAAATTTCGGGAAGAGAGATCATATACATTTCTTTGAAAATTACAATGTATTGTAATATATAATGTCCAAAGCCTGGTAAAATGTGATGGAAGTAGATATTATTAATCGAAACACATCCAAAATTATTACACCGACGTTCAAGGCTATCTTTGAGATTTACTGATAATAATTACAAACATATAGTAATATGACTAAAGTAATCTTCATACTGAAAATCTACCTCCTTCCACATCCCTCTTTGTATATCTACTCTAGAACATTGACCGCTATATGTACAGATCGTATTCCTCTCTCTCATCCTTCGTGACGCGAATTTCAAGCGTACTGCTTAAGAGTTTCTATACCTGCTCATAATGAAAGTTATAAAACGAACCCTGAAGGTGTTTAAGTTAATATTCTACTTATCTCACCTCATTTATCGGTAATGATAGTTGGACATTATACTGGTTCACTCATGGGTACAAATTTCTCATCGAAGCATTTTGCAATGCTTAAAGTGATTTGCAATATAAGAAGGCCTCATTAAATTGTCTTTGTTGTTTCTCAAATTGTAATGAAGAAGCCAACCAAAGCATCACATGCCCTTGAACCATTATTGAAAGCACACGATGTTCTTAAATACCCACCAGCATTTCCCTTTTACCTACCAAGAAATTACAAATCCACTTCCTAAGCACTCCGGTAATGTTGGTTTTATGTGTTTGGGTTTTCAGAGATTGTAGAAAGTTTAATCAGTTATAGAATTGTGGCTCTAAAAGTCTATTACTGTATATGGAAAACTTCAGATGTCTCGTTCATGACGGACAGCACATATTTATCATATCATTATGCGACCACGCCATTGCTGAGTGGTTAAACCGCTTGGCTCTCACCTAGGCGGCCCGGGTTAGATCCCGCGGCCCTTGCGACCGCAAAGTGAGATCTGTGGTGGACAACATGGAACTGGGGTGGGTTTTCTCCGGTTCCTCCGAATTCCCCCACCATCATTCCACCGATTGCTCCATGATTCATCTCATCATCCCAGGCTTTGGGCCGACCCCTCAACCCTGGTATTATCTCAGATCAAATGCTTCGGCTCCCTCATTCTGAGTGAACCCGAGCGACTCCTAGCACCAGCATTGGTGAGAAAGGGAGGAATAAAAAAATATATCGTTATGCTAATGCATTGTATAAGTGTGAGTATTATAAGCCTATAGTACCATATGAAGCTTAAAATTAATTATGCAGAGACAGTACAGTGTTAGAATGAAGTTGCAAACAAAGCTACATTTTTTATTTCATGAAATGCACTTGCCGCACACATAGTGACAATATTATCAATATCAAAACGCTTTTAACAAAAATAACTGAAGCAGAATGAGATAATCTAAATTAATGATAAAACAATGAAGATATTTTGAAATCTGGGAGTTAAAAGTTCTCACAGCATGGTAACTTGCCATTAAGCGTGATATCTTATATGTGTACGAGATCTAAGGTTTACTGGAAAAGTATGAGTTAGTTAGGGAATTTCATGTCATGCTCGCATGTTATTATGGCAACTCAGTGGTTGGAGCAACTGGATGGAGACTAGGAGATTTATGGTTCAAATCCACAGAATTTTTCAGTCTGACACTACTTTTCCAAAAGATATTTTGTCATGAGTCAGCCGGAGAATTTAATGTCATGTTGGCACGTTGGCCATAGTAGCTCAATGGTTAGAGCGGCTGGACGGAAACCAGAAGGTCCATGGTTTAAATCCCGGCTATGGTAATGAATTTTTCAGTCTTGCTCTACCCTTTCATAAGTGCGTCCTACACACGGCTAATGTGAAAGAACAATTAATTTCGATATTTTGTTTGTTAAAATACTGTCAATTGCCAATATATCAGCAGTGTCTCTGTACCGCCCTATTTACATGTCAGTAAATCTTAAGACACAGGGCTGTTGCTTCAAAGTTTTCAGTATGACCAATTACAATATCTGAGGGAATGAGATACTCCAATAAAACTCTATGGGTAAAAGCGCTGGTCCAAATAGCTATCAATCTGATTACTTACATAACAGCTTGTTGAGAAATGCGTACACACTGCTCTGCTTGCAGCTACTTCACATTTACTTTTAAAGACAGCCTTTTATTGAACCTAAAGGTTCTTGAGATTTCCATTAGAAATGTCTTGTATAATATGATAAACTGTATGCATAATTGTTTTGGTATGTTTAAACTTTGTTCTTTCAAATTTAAATTACAAATTAACTAATATAATTTTGAGTCAAAGTAATACTCCATGCTCCATATACTGTTAGTGTTTACCTAGTGCTGGAACCTTCCAAACATCCTCAGCTAATGTCGACTCTAGTGGATGACAGACGCTTAGGGATCTATGACATCACAGCGTTGGAAGCGCGGCTAACGAAAGAGACCGGTTTCGGCGCGACAGGGGAACTTCCGTGTGACGTCACACAGGCAGTCTGAGAGAGTGGACAGCGTAGCGTAGAAGTTACATTGTTTTGTTAGTGAACTGAATGATTATCAATAAACATTATTTCACATATGTTCATCATTCTAGATAATTATACTTTAATAAACATAATTATATAAGCAATATTATATTAGAAGGGATTTTATGTCTCGGAACGGAATTTTGGTATACTCATACTACTAAACTATATTACGTTTCTTATCAACCTTGGTTGGAAGTGTGACTAATGAGGTACTGCCGTTGACTCAGTAGAATGTCTTTGTCTTTGAATGTGCTAAAGCGCATCAGATGAGATGCAAGTGGAGTAACACAGGCAGTTCCAATATACTGTCTACAATGAAGTTGAACTATGAGCAGTGCCAATGTTGCTACAATATGATATCGTGTGGTTTCTTGTATGATTATAATTTTGTTTATGTGTTGACATAATGTATTACTGATGCTACTTCATGTAGCAAAAAAAATCTTGTTACTTTTGAAGCAGGGTGTAAAACCTTAGAGTGAAAGGAATAAACAATGTATTACTAACTCAAATTCACTTGTATCAACCCCTAGGACATTAATACTGTCATTAAAAATGGTAGCTGTAATGGGTGAGAAAATTTATAAACAACTGTTGGCCACAAATTACGATTTTGATGCAGTGAAATCAAATGTGGTGTAATAACAGACTATAATGTGCATAAAGACTGTGTTCTACAAGAAATCACTGTCTTAAAAGTAAACTAAATACAGTTTAGTGATCAATGAGCAAGTAACTACATAAACTTAAACGTTCATGCAATCTACAGTTTAGCACACCATAATGTAACAGCATTTCTAAGCACAGCTACGCAGTTAAGTGGCAAACAAAACAGAAGAAACTGCACCTTTTCATTTCTCAGCACTTATATCTTACTTAGCATTAAAAAAAGCTTCTTCCCGGGTTTTTGTGGAAGGAATTTGCCCTGACAAATGAAATATGCAAAATAAGCCTAAACCAGCAGTGTAAGTGAAACCTATAACCTTAAATCAGCAGAAAAACAACTTCCAGGCAGTTGTTGAAAAACAACTTCCAAACAACTTTCTGCAGGTTTGCATGCAACAACATAGCTGTATTACTTATAAAATATGCGCTACTACTTGCATGAAACAACTGTTGGTATTGAAGAAGTTCATTAATTCAGTTTACTCATAATTATCTATCACCACTTACACCGTTCACAAAGTTATTTGCACAAAATATACACACCGACAATTAATTCATGAAATGCTGTAATTTACAGTAATTAACTTTTAAATTAAGAAGCTTTACGTTACTCTTTTTCAGAATAATTGTAAAGTAAATGTACTAAGAAATATGGCATGATTTAATTACATTTAATCACTTTTGGTATCATCTATTTTACATAGTGAAACATAATAACTGTCAGGACTACTTGTTGAAATAAAAGGACTCGCATCTCTACCATTCAAATAATCTATAAACTCACAGTACTCACTTATATTATCTCCTTCAATTCTTTCTTGAAATTTTTGCTGCTTAGTAGCACAAACTTGCTCCTTACACTCGCTGGCATCCTTTGTTTTAGAAGGTAACCGTTTTGATAAATATGATGGTTGATTGGGGAAAATTGTCGGGAACGCACCATCTAGCAGTTTAATCCTTTTTCCTGGTATTCTTATAAAAGATCCTTGGAGACAATGGAACTTGGCTTTTATTATAACAAAATGGGAAGCAAAATGCTTTATGCATACAGCTGAATTCTTCGTTGGTGTTTAGTTCTTTCGGTTTATGCATCCGCCCCATTTTTCTCTTAATTCTTTATTTGTTGGAAAACCGAATGTCGACACTAATGTTTTACCTACGGTGTAATTTGAACTACACCCGGGTACACAACAGTTACGCGGCATGTTTAACCAACACCAACTCCAATTACTCAGACCATAATACGAGAATCGATTGTAGAAAAAATGGCGGCGCTCGTAGCCTTTTTTTTGTGTGATTTACGTCCTCGAACGTTAAATCATATCGGACGATGAATGGAACTGTATTGAATGGGTGAAATGATGCTCAAATGAGCCCGGGGCCCATGAAGCTTAGAGTTACCCGACGTTCGTCCTTCAGGATAAGGGAAAACCCCGGAAAAGACCTTATCCAGGTAACCCACTCTGACCGAGATTCGAACTCGGGACCTCTTGAACGTGAGGCAGACATGCTACCACCACGCTGCCGAGGCGGGTCTCGTAGCCCAACATGTTATGTTATAGTTATATCTACCGAGCGAAGCATGTGTTTGTTTACTTTGATTGTGTGACTTAAGAATTAATGTAATTCACATTAAAGTGGCCATTAGTGACTAACGAGGTAGTTTATAGTCAGTTTTAGCATAACATTAAGTTATAAAGTTTATGTTAATATATAGTAGTGTAAAATACTGTCGAAATGGGTCGCTCTTTTTGTGTTCCCTGCTGAAAATGTAATTATGATAGTGCACCTCATACGACAATATTTAAATTTCCTAAAGAAAAATCTTTAGGGGATAAGTGGATCAGGAACATACATCGTAAAGATTTTGAAGTAAATGACGAAACTGAAAATGATGGTTTACCAATTTGTTTCCCTTGAAAAATACCAAAATTAACTGATGGTGCCTACCCCACGATTTTTAAGAATAAGCCATCCTATCACACAGTAAAGGTCAACCAGAAAAGACGAAATCATGCAGAACGCATCCAAGACATTTTGCAGAGAGGGAAGAGAATTTTAATAATTGGTGTGCACAAGATGTTATTGACAGTTTTGAGTCCTTAAAAACCGAAGTGTTGAGGAAAGATTTTAACGCATTCATAGTCATTATTAAAGATGGTTAATTATGTTCTTTTCAAAAACATTCAAGATCCCAGGTTCACTGATGTCCTTTCCCTTAATGTGAGTTTCAAAGTATTTCATAACCTAGAAGTGAGTGTGTTTTGCAATATTATGAGCCTACCAGTGGAAAACTTTAAATGGATCTTGCAGTGTGAGGGAACTGACACCTTCAAATGTGACAATTGGAGTACACTGGACAATCTGGTGAGTTCTCTTAAATATGATAGTATAAGCAGTATGCCCTTACCAGAAAAGGTTAATGTGTAAACAATAAAAAAGAAACTTTATTACTTGCTACAGAGGATGATACAGTACAGCAAGATAAAGTTTGCTTTAGAACAGCTGGAGCTAGCCTGTGCTAGTCAGGTTAAATGTTTCTCAGATGTTTTTTTATGGGCTACAAACATATCATATACATATCCAAGAGCATATGAAACTATAATTAAGATTAATGTAGTGACATTACCACATCCTGTGTATCTAAGGCAATTTTTAACAAAGATGGACATGCACCCCTGGCTTAGGACACTCACAAAAATAAATAATATAGATGAACCTTTGCTTGTCAAAATGAAGAAGTGTGTGAAAGTGCTGGCAAACATATTCATGAACAACTGCATAAAAATGTTAAATGAACAAAATTGTATAAACACTTATCCACGAAAGTGCAAAAAAGAGAAACCAGAAGAAAAGCTACAGATGAACTTGGTGACAAGGTGAAGAGAGGAAGGAGTTCAAACTTAGCAGCCAGTAACATTTCAGGTTAGCTTTTCGTTTTCTTCTTCTTTCTTTCTTTTCCTGTGCATGTGTTCTTGATCTTACCATTTCTGTTTTGTTCAAGAAAAATTAACTTTTGTTTCATTTAATCATGTTTTCATCTATGTTTTACTGTGCAAAGTGTTATATGCCTATGAGATGTCATGCCTTAAAATTAAATTTTGATTGGAAGTATAAGGCGGGAAAATGCATAGCACTGGTCGTGCTACTATATGTGATAAACCCTTAAGATTTCTCATGCTACTTTTTATTTATGTTATTATAAATTTTGGTTGAAAGTATAAAGTGATACATGCTTAGGAGCTATCTTGCTGCTTCTTAATATGGATTATATTATGTCCATTGTGAGAGTCGCTGGGCTTCGATGGTCGCCATCTTGGAATCTGTATTATGGTCTGAATATTGGAGTTGGTGTTGGTTTGACACAAGTATGAAGCCATGACGACTGGGACCGGAACTTCCGGTGCCGCATCAAGGTTCCCCAAAGGGCCTCCAAGAGGTACATTTTGAGCTCTGCGTGTACTCTTTTTTCAAAACAACCGGATGCGAACCATATTCAATGTCACCAACACAACTATTGTGGCAGTTGTGTTGCATACTGGATATAAAAATAACCTTTATTTAGTTCAAAAATGAATATTTATTGTACTATTTTACTGCATGTGAAGTCATTTCCATAATGTTATTGGCCTATTTTGTACCTTATTTTAAGTCAATGTACGATGTGAATAAGACATTTTGTGTGCTAATCTGTACTATTTGAACGAAATTTTATGCTAGAAATTGTAATTTAAGTTTTAATGGTATCAAAGCGAAGCGAAATTAAGCTTGAATAAAATCTTCATCGAACTGTATCAGAGGATATATAACTGTGTATTCAGTAATGGAAAAACCTACTCATATTTCCTTTATGTTAAGCCATGAATTCCGAATTCCAATCAAAGTGTAGGAACTGTTACAAATGTTGGTATAGGAAATATTAATCCAACGAAAATACCTCTGCATTTATTTCAACAAATGTGCACTTAAAGATACTTCAACTGGGCGCCGGGGTAGCGCGGTGGTTTCGTTCGCGGCTCCCGTTCTAAGGGTCCCAAGTTCGATTCCCGGCTCTGGAGTTGGCGATTTTAAGTCGGCCCTATCCACGCCTTCACCTCTGTCTAGCACATGTGAAGTATCCCCTATGCCCAACGTGGTTCGGAGTCCACGGTAAAAACTGTAGGTCCTCTCACCTCACCGCCATCTTCACTATCACCCTATCATCGGAGGTAATGGACACCGCCCTCTGGGTGCCTCCACCTGAGAAATGGGTCCGGTCATCGCTTGGTGGGGTGAGGTTACCCCGAAGGCCAAGTTTGCCATGTGGGGAGCGTTAGTAACTAACTAACTAGATACTTCAACTTATAAAAATGGAAGTATTATTGGAAAAAGGATAAATATCATTCTTGTTATATAAATTCAGTATCCTTCCAAGGCTGTAATAAATTACATTTAACGCTCAATCATCCTTCACAATGAAAGCTATTGAAGCAAGTATTGCTCAAAATACTTTTTTTATTAAAATAACCATTTTAAGATATCTTTATAGCAGCTGGAAAATATGTCTTGAATTTTCCTTGAATAACTTGTGAGGTTCTCATTCTAAATGAATTTTGTGGAATTTTATACAACTTGAACCATATGAAATTACGAAAATGCGGGATGTTTGATTTGCATGCGTGAAAGAGAGAGCAGCATAAGTCAAAAATAAAAGAACAACCACAGGAATACCTGAATTATATAAATAATTTAGGTGACTCCTTTCAACGTGTAATATTTTATGAACTATCTCCTTCAGCATCCAGGCATCCCCAGACGGAAAGTTGGCCATCTTGACCAGGATTCGCTACCTATCGTACCTCTTCAATTTCCTCACGATGCCGAGTATTCACCCGTCCAATACCCACGACTTAAAATGCACGCCATCCAGGGATGGGTTAGAAGCTGGGCGCATTCTGTGGCAGGGAAGTAAAGCTCACGCTCTAACCCACTATGGCAACGACTTTGTTTGAAACCTATAAATAAGGCATTGGAGGAACTTAAGTATATTTTGAATTTCCTGAAAACAGTTTGTTAAATCCTATTAATCCTCATTAAACTTTATATAATTGTGCAATATATCAAATAACTATTGTAGGATTATCTGCTTACGAGGTATTTCGCGTTCTATTTGAGTTATCCAAAGCTTAAGCGATACACCTTGAAAGCTTATTTCCATTCCCTTGTTCTTCAGCAGCTTATTCAAAAAGTGTGCTATATCAAGTCCTATAAGAAAAGTTGACTTGCTTTTTAACAATATACTGTCACCCTAGCCAGATCTTGTGCCTGCGTACATATCACGAAATACCAAAACCATTTCTGATGATTATATTTTGCCATGATTAACATAATGCAATGTAAGATGGTTTGATTAATTTATGTAATAGTTATGAAAGTACGTAAATGGCAGATAAAGGAGCGTGATACCACAAATAATATAGTACGCCATGAAGGGTTTCGTGTTGCTGAGAGAACGTAAGCAGTTCTTAAAAGCACAGTTTATTTTCTGCTGTTATACATGGAACTGTTTATGTTGTTCATAGGAGCAGAACATTTTAATTGGACTCGGTTCTTGATATTTCAAAAGAGAAATAGACGCTATGTTGAGAAAATAGGTAATGGAGTTATTCTTTCTGGCTTTGATGTAAAGCATGCATAACTAGCAGACTTTGGTACAAGAAACCGTAGAGAGAATGTAATACATGTTTCGGCATTTCGTTTTAACATGATTAGTTTGTCAGCTCCATTTCCCTTTATTTTATGTAACAAAGTCGTCTATCTATTCCTTTTTACCTTATAATTCGTGAGCTTTTGGAATATGATTAACGAGTGAATTTCCTAAAATGTAAGGCTTGCATTACGGAGGTCGCGGGTTCTGTTCCAGTCGACCTCCCACTTTGACCTTTTAATTTTCGTAGCTTTCCCTGATCGTTCGGCGTTTTCTCAATTTCTCTTCCATCATTTATCTTCCATTCTGATTTCTGTTCGTCTTTCAAGTATAAACAAAATATTTTGTTTCCAAACGGCATTGCAAATTGCCAAGGTCATGTTAACTCGCCGGTGAGCCAGAATTTCGTCCCGCAGAAGTTTTCTTACATGCCAGTAAATCTACAGGCATGGAGCTATCGCTTTTAAGCATACTTTAAAATTAACCCCCTGGGCCCTGTTAGAACGGGCAACCTTGGAATCAGTAGGCCAGTTTCTAACCAACTTGAGGCCCCCCCCCCCCCCCCCCCAGACCGAAACCTTGCCAGGAGCACTTCTAGGTTTTGTGATGTATAGCAGTCCTGGACAGTTGATTGGACGCGTCCTCAAAGAAAAGAATATTCCCCTTAAACAAGTTTGATTGGTTTGAAGTCGGTCATCGTCTTTTCTAGGCTTTCTCAGCAGTGAAATATGTCCTTGAACCTAGAACTATTAGGGACTTCCAAGCGTCTCTATGGCCTGACTGCTGAAACCTGTGGTTCTTTTACTTCATCCCTTCTTCCTTATGGTTGGTAGCTGCAGCATACGCCGCAATACACGAGGTGTCCCCAGGTTGTATACCAAATTAATTCTCATGTTATTAATTTTTAATATTTGCTTGTGAAATATGACCTTTTTGTAATTTACGTCCTCCAACGTTAAGTCATATCGGACGATGAATGGGATGGGTGAAATGATGCTCAAATGAGTCCAGGGTCCATAGAGCTTAGAGCTATCAAACATTCGTCCTTCAGGATAAGGGAAAACCCTGGAAAAACCTTATCCATTGCAGTATTCCACCCTAAAATAGTTAACCTTGCGGTCTCGGATATTAAGCTGTGTAGCTTCGCTTTATGAGGTAGCCTTGTAATATATCTTTGTAGATTATATTAGCATATTGTGATTGCTATTGATGGATACTGCGTTAAACTCCCGTTGAGGGAGAGGCTACGTTTAAATAACTCTTTCAAATGCCGCTCATAATAATGTATGTAATTTGGACTTGTTACCAAATATTATTTCCATCTGATTATTGCCCCTTTAAATAGATCAATTTATTGACCTAAAGTAAAATGTGACAGAGAAAAACGGGAGTGTCTGAAATATGTTGTGGCAGTCATGAGCCATTTAAAGGACTTAATTTTTAAAAAAAATGATGCATTCCATTATTGTTTCTTAAATAAAAAGTTGTAAGGTTTCCATATGTATGAATAAACGTTTTCTTATACCACTCTTAGTTTTATTAGACTGTACAAATATTGCGTCTTTTGTGCCAGCCTTTATAACAACTACTTCATATGCATTTATACACATACATATTTTTAAAACAATTCAACTAGTGTCAACTACGTGTACGAGAGCATCCGGTTGTCGAAATGGTTTCAATAATAATTTATATCTTCTTAATATTTTCCCATATTTTCCCTTACAATTCATAGGTATGGTCATCAAATCTACTATTTAAGATTCTACAAGGGCATTATCAAATTCATTCTTTAGTAAAGTTTCTTTAGAGCATCCAATATAGTGAAATTCTTCACGAGTACCTCAACTACTATTTAGTTTTCCAATTAGCCGTTTTTCTCTTAATTTTCTCTATTCTCATCTCAGCTTTTGGTGTAATTTTATAAAAGCTTCGACACATTTTTTTCTTTTTCACTTATTTTCTTCAACTTTGGTTCAAACGTGGTTGAAACGTTTTGAGTTAAAGGTTCACGTGCTTTCCCTGTCGCTAGTAGGGAGTGAATCCTGTTGCAGAAGTAGGTGAATGGCTTATAAATTTTTCCACATTGCTTTACATTGCTTGTACCATTCTTGGTGATTCAAATGGCACCAGGTCGGGTTTACAAACATTTCCCGTGTATGGCATCGTCTGCTCCTAGTGGTCTAAAATGGTCAGGTATTCATGCACTTTTATTTGTCGCATCAATTGCCGTCGGATTTATGCACCCGGCGTATCGTTGTAAGCATTATTTTATCTGGCTTTTGTACCCTTTATTTAAGTTATATGTCTTCCATTTTCTCTCATAACAATCCCTTAAAAATTTCTACTTCATCTTCTTTCTATTCTGTTGAATCATTATTAACTCTACTTTCATTATATTGGTCTTTCTTTTCATGAGAGTCTTCATCTCTGTTGTTTTCATTTTCACTAACATTTAATTCTTCTTCCTCGTAATTTTTTTTCATATTCCTCGTCATCATCATTTTCATGTAATTCATTCTCCACAAAAGTGTCTCCTCTATTTATATCATCGCATTTTCTTGCAGTTTCTATTAAATTTCCTTCTAGTAACTTTAGTATCCTTATATTACTTCCTTCTCCAACTCTCAGCTCATGAAATTCCAAATTTATTATGGCCTGTCAATTGTAAAGTAAATCGCTTCCAATGATCACTTCTCTTGCTACGCGTGGTATCATCAGTGCAACAAAATCAAATTTCAAATTACTTACATGTCCTTCTAATAATATTTTAAGTTGAATACTGTCCTTTTCCCCAATGACCGTGCTACAGTAAACATTGGTTACATTTTTAACATGATGGTAACTTAAAATTTCCCGAAACAATTCTTCGTAAATTACAGATGAGCTGGCCCCGGTGTCTATTAAAACAGTACAATGTGATCCATATCGATAGTCCTTCCAGGCTTAAAGTGGGGACGCACATTGCTGTTTGTATCACTCCGCAACGAACACGTGGCTAAAGCTATCTGCCTTCAACTGTTTACATTTGACTCATCGCCAACCATCCTAATCTTTGACAGCAGCAGGATTTTAAGCACTGGGCTCATATTTACTAAATAAACTAAAATAATAAATCAACTAATTAACGAAACTGCTAAAGGAAAGTCAAGAAATATAATTTTGTGAGTGAAAACTTACGTTAATCTGACTTAATAACCCCCACCAAGAAACCCGTTATCACTGCCAAATCGCTTACATTTGCCAGATGGATTTGTTTAAACCTCTATAATACCCAGAAAAATTGCATCTTTCTTTGACTCTACAGTTATGTCTATCCAAGCCTTTGAAGTGACCTGTCCCTCATCTACCTAGGTTTCGTCTAAGTAATAAATTGTGAGCCCTTCTAAACGAAATTGTCTCACAGATCTCTGGCACCAAAATGTCTTGCCGGTTCAGTTGTCACGTTAATTTTGTTTCTATTTGAAAATTGAAAGCCGATATTTTTCAGCCAATTGTGAAACGTGGTTTTCTTAAAATTTGAAAGATCTGGGTCACTGTTCACTAAAGCAATTTATCTGTAGTAGAAGGCTGATTGTTTAAACAAAAACTATGCACTTTGAAGTGAATAGCACGCTTAACAAAAATATCTACATTCCCTAAAACACCATATGGCCTTTCTTTTTAGGGACATTATTTTACATTTCTTGTTTGTTTAATTTCGGTTCTCACATTTGAAACGGTGTTCACAGATACACCAGTTCTTTAAGACGTCAGTTTAGTTTCATCATAACGTCGAAAGAAAAAGTTAAACGAGGAACTGAGAACTACACCATATTGACTCAAAACGCGCACAAGCAATACTAACAGGACGAGTGGGAAAGCATCGTTTCACTGCAGTGAACACAATTAAATCGGGGAAGTACAAGCACCACGTGACAATATATGGAAGTAAAATGTTTAAACTCATATTTAATTGTTTTATAACTTGAATTACGATATTTATTCACCCCGCTCATTACTTGAAGTTATTAAATAAGTGATAATATACGCAATGCAGTAATGAATTATTTCCATTCGCGCTTCACTGTTTCGCTCGCTCTAAAAGTTGTGCTACGGCGCAATGTTGACATCCACACACATTTTAAGGCCGGATAGAGTATAGAGTAGGTACTATTTGTGGTAGGTTAGTTGTTCGTATGGCGTAGATAAACTTTCTAATTATTTTTTGACATATATATTAGATTGCCCTGTTTCTGTGTCATAGAATCACTTTCCAGAACAAAAAATGATTTGACGATTATTTTTCCTGGTTCAGGATTGGTTTGACACAATTTGTTGGGTTGGTACTAGTGTCTGTTCTCAGGCTTTGCGTTTTACTGAAATCTTTGCCAGATCCATTGTCGCTATTCACTCTCTCGAACCTCGAACTCTTCGGATCATATGAAAGATAAGCTCTATTGCTGTTCGCTCCTTGTGTATAACTTCTGTAAAATCCTAAATGATTTAGCTGACTGCCTGGAACAAATCTTCTCGTAGTATTGGCGTAATTATTGTTTATGTGTTTGTCATACTGTGAATTTCGTAAATTCTCTGGAATAGCATTCTGGTAACCATGTTTACTCTCATAATTCCTAACATATTTGTTATCCTGTTGATTGTATTACATTCCTCGCCCTGGATTGCTTTCGTCAAGTATTCTGTAAATTACCATTTCTAGGAACATCATGTAGTAAATTTTGTTTGGTAACTCGTTCGCCTTCATTATTTGTGCTATTATTGCAACGCTTATTAGAGGTAATGTATGCGGTTAGGTTATACACCTCAAATTCTACTAGTAACTTAATCATAACTAAAAAAAAATCGGTATGTTTTGGTGACGATTTCCGGGCGGGGTGACTCAGGTGGTTTCTTCTGTGGCCCGCATTCGGGAGGTCCAGGTTCGATTACTGTGGCCTACCTCCCTGACCCATGGGGTTTTTCGGGGATTTTCCCGGGTTGCTAGTCGAATATTGGATAGGATAGTTACATCCCCCGAATTTCCTGTCCCTCCGTTTCACCGCCATTATCATTTCATAGCATCTCTCATCTGGTGGTCGCTTTCAGGGTAGAAGTATCGACGGGAGTCTCGGCGGTACATGGTGGGATAATATGCTCTGAGGAAAACGCTTTCCTCTCGGGCGGGATGGACTTCGGCCTCCAGCCGGATTAATGGTCCGATTCAGAAGCGCAGCAGGCGGGACACCGGCTGTACAAGACTGCCAGGAGCACTCTCCTCTGGGGAGGCGGCCTCCGGTCTCCGAACCGGCCTGTTTCGGGGCTACGGCCGGTGGAATGATAATTGGCCTAAACCCACCGCTGGGGAGTTTCTATCTGGTAAAGTGTAGCGACCTCACCCTCTCTACTATGGTGACTCCTTGCGGTCGGCCGCCTTCTGTCTCCTCTCGCCTCATCCTCCCTCCCGGGGATGCCCCATTTGTGGCATAGATACAAAAGACCGGTCTGATCGAGGTGCCGAATCCCCTCTGCATATTCCACTCCAATCCCTACTTTAGTCCCTTCAGAATTTTCTCAGAATATTCCAACTCTGTTACATATATCTTTGAACTGTTTAATTCCTTTTCCTGGTTCATTCTGTTTTCTAAATTTTATATGCCTGTGTTTTTCTAATTCCTCAATCTGATGCTTCCTAAATGCATATAATTCTTTAGCTACTTAAGCTTTCCATTTCCTTTATTACATGTTCCTGTCAACTGGATTTCATTTACTAAATCACCCAGCCTGTCGTAATTTTACTTTAAATTCTATTCTCTCCAGTTCTTTGTGCTAACTTCCTTACGTTTGTTTCTATTTTCTGTGTCGAATCATTTACATTGTCAAATCCACGATATTACATACGTTTAGTTTCTGTGTCAATATTCTCTGTCTTCCCTGCATTCTTTCCTGCTTGATTCTCTTTTCTGTGTTAAATTATCTATCTTCTGTACTAAATTTTGCAGTATTAACTCATTTTCTTTACCACCTAATTCTCAAATTTCCTTTATTATTTTTATCATGATTTTTCTCCTCACTTTTATTACTTATTTCTTTAGCATTCTCCATTTTCCTTACTACCCTGTATTTCCTTATATTGTAATACTATATTATTATACTATTATAATTAATAATTATTAACTATCTTTATAATCTTAGCAATATTTTCATTCTTATTAAACAATGTGTTAACTCTTTATAGAAAGTTTTAATATGTATAATTTCGTCTTTCCTCGTTCTCTTCTGTTGCTGTCTAGCTTCGTCCCTTTCTTCTCTTTTCTCTGTTTGTTCTTAGTTTTTCTCTCCCAATCTTTTTTTTTTTCTTCTTTCTTCACTTCTATAGCCTTTCTCGTACTCTTGTTCCATTTCTGTTTTATGACAATTTTCCTCTCCCGTCGTATCTGTTTATCTCTGGTAAGTATTTTATTCAAAGTTGTATTCCTCCCGCATCAATCATATTCGAGTCGTACATTGGTTCTCCAATTATGTTTTGTAATGTATGCTTGCGGTGTTTTATTATGTTTCGTTTTTGAGGAATGCTGCGCTAAATTTACGATGGTAACAGATTATTGTTTTTCGTAGGCCTACCTATACATAATCCGTGAGCAATGAAAACTTTTTCTGGCTTCTGATCGCGATCTCGTATCGATCTTTCTTCTTCGGAAGCTCCCCTGTCATTTCTATAGTTAGGCTAGTTTTACTATCATTTGTTGTAGTTATTTCCCCAGTTAGAAACTCATTGTACGTCTGATTTGTTTCCCCACTTATCAATATTCCATGAATTAATATTTAATTAAATATTCGTTGTAACATTTTGAAAGTTTAACATTCGATAAACCTGTTTTTGGGGGGTGGTGAGGGCTATGATTAAATAACTTTTTTAAATTACGCGTCAATATCTCACAGAAAATACTTTTTTGAGCCCATAAATACAAAAGAAACTGTTTTAGAAATAGATTATTTGTAAAGCAAAATATCGGATAAATACGAGAGCAAATTTGGTATCTGGTTTCTGTAGCTCTTTGATGATAGAATACAAATATTTTTGATTAAATTCTTCCATGCCAAACTACCCTTTAATACCTAGGTATTATTTTCTAGAAAATGAAGTTATTTTCATGACAAAATTAATTTTTTGTGTTTCCTGCCAATATTCTTCATTCTGAAGAAGTTCGTTATAATTCTGTATATATGTTAAAACATAACGAGGTAGACAAAAATGTACTGCTCGAAATATGTAGATGTCTTTAAAGCACGTACTTTATTCCAAATTACTTTATTGTGATATTAACCATTTTCCAGATATTCGTTGTTATTTTTTTTTTAATTTTTCAATGTATTTCATTTTTAAATACTGCTGTCTTCGCAGTGTCCTGAAAAGAACATGAAATTTTAAAGTCAACATATGGCAACCTGCATTTAAACATATTATTGTGTTTCCTATACTCCATGTTTCGAGATGACAGGTAATGAAATTGATTTAGCAACGTTTTATCTCGATTGTTATGAAGTAGAAAGAAATTCTTTCTTAGGAATACCTAGTGGAAGATATAGTATAAAATAAACGCTAGTGAGTAGAGAAAGCTATGCGAGTGTAAAACTTAAGATATCACACTAAACAAATATAAATATTTGTTACAAAGGCTTCACTTGTCTTATAGATTATACGCTTCTTGGACATAGAACAAAAGAGGAGACCGGCTTAAACCTTCTGTTCCCTCCGGTGCCAGCTCCATATCAATACTACAAGACAATGAACATTATAGGCTACTTTAAAATTGCCAAAGGATATCTTTAGTTTATTTCTAACTCTTTATGTGTACATATACAACGTTTAATACATCCAGATAAATATTGTACAATTATACTATAGGTCCTGCCAAAAATTCCAGGTTACCTTAAAACACGCAGTAAATAATCAGCTACTGCTTTCAATCTCATGCTACCTCAAAATATTTAAGAACTATTGCCGCAACAAATATTCTAATAAAAATCTTATAGCCCATTTTGTGAAATCAAAATGCTAAGGAAGCGTTTCGTGTAAACTATGATTTAGTGTGGGCGAGATTTCTTGAACACCTTCATGTCACTTGTTGGCAAGATACAAACTTTGAATACCAAATTCGGTATATAATCGACATTTATTTTGGAGTTATGCTGCTCACACACGCACGTATGTTTTACTAAACAGATACTTTTTCAATTCCTAAGTTCCCAAACATTTACTTCTTTTGAAATATCAATGTTTACGGTAGAATGTAGCACTTCCCTCGCCTACGTGGTAGAGAATATAATTTTCTTTGATAATAAAATTCACTGAAATAAGGGGAAATGTTGGTCATATATCTATAAATAGAATGTGTAGCTCTCACTTCCAATAACCCTATTTTAAAGGATTTTAGGCCTGCTCATTTAACCGTTAAGGTTGTAGGAAATGTTTTTATTATTAATAAAGTGAACCTCCTGATATCCACCCTGAAGGAAATGACGTTGGAAATGGGTGACATTGATAAGAAAATTCCATAGTTGCAGTTTCATAAATATTTGGAAGCATTTTTCAGGCTATATCCTTTTGGAAGTGCGATGGTCTATAATGATAAAGAACTGAACTGACAGTTTAGATGTAAATGAACCTTATATACGTAATTTTTGACTCGAATACAAAAATGTGCTCTTTTATGGTGGGTAGGTGGAAGAAAATACATTTCGGGTGCCCTTGGAGGTAGGTAAGCTATTGCTGAATATCTTTCGCATAAGGTTGACTTCTCCGAAGCGCTGAAATGGTTCCTCGCATCCCATATCAGTATACAACAGCACGCCATCCAGGAATTACTTTGCAAACAAACCACTCTGTGAAAGAAATTTCTCATACACAGTGGAATGCTGAATTCAGCTCAGAAGGATTTCAAGGAATATGTGAAACACACGATTCCCGTTTTGGTTGTTTGGTTGTTTTGGTTGTTCCAGTAAGAAATAGCAAACGTATCACTGGATTTAAGGAAAGAAAATTCGTATTACACTTGCGTTCTTTCGGGAAGAAGCTTAGGAATACTCTGTTTTCTTTATAAAAGATAATGATGGTAGTTATTGTAATGTATGTAGCATATATAAATTTAATCACAATAATTTCAAATTGGAATTCATTTGTTTTCTTATCTTATCTACTATTTGTCTAAAACAAGTAGAGGAAGTATCGCTTTCCATTAAAATGCTAGATATTGATATTTCACAGAAAATACACATTTTAAGGTCCACTGAAACAAAACAAAAAGCATTAAAGAAATTTGCAAGTTTATGTGTGTGCGCGCGCAGTTTAGCTCATAAACCAGGAAGGGTATTGTAAGAACAAGTTGCTGTTTAAGTTCAGCATGTTCCGTGGCTGCAAAATCAGGATTTTCAAGAGAATTCTCCACCCAGTACGATCCTTTGCGTGAAAAACTCTCAGTTATTTTTTATTTTCTCAAAAATGGCTAAGGATTTTGAAAAAACATGTCATATACTTAAGATATTAAATGAAATATATATCTTAAATTTACAGAAAAGATTCTGTAATATCTTATTTATTTTGAAGTATTTCTGTCTACCTGGCAAACTTTACGAGAAAGACAATCTTGTTACATAAAAATGTAGATTTGTTAAAACACACAGAAAATTATAACAAACGAAGCCTTTTTACGTTAAGCATTTCCAAAATTGTCACTGTTATCCACTTCAATGTTCAAATATCTATTATTTTACGGGTGCTTAGTCGCTACATTTTTCATTCGTTGTCATGCAAGGAGAATGGAATTTAAGTCTCATCATAGTCATTTACTTTTTAAAACATCAGTTTATAGCTTTGACCTATTCTAACCTTCTTATACCTACATAACAAACTGTGCAATCAACGTTGGCTTCTATTAAAAGAAGTTGATACTAGAATAAGCTTTTGAGAGAATATAGTGAAAAAGGGTGGGGAGAGAAAGCCATATAAATGCAGCATATCAGAACTCTTATTAAAATTGACCACTTTTTCAAAATAATTCTCTTTTCTGATCTGAGGTGAAACGTCAGACAGTTTTAACCCTACCTCCGAGCTCATCTTTTCAGCTCCACTGATCGTTATATACGAGGGTTGCCCAATAAATATTGCCCCATGTGGTTTTTTCCCCTCCGAAAGTATTTATTCCACAACATTGAAATTTGTATATGTGAAAGAATGAAGTTTTTTGGTCACTTCATTTTTTTTTACAAAACCGCCTTCAAGTTCCACGTCCTTTCTCCAGCGAGACACGAGGGTATGTATGCCTTGTCGGTAAAAACGTTAACTCTGCCTGCGCCGTCAGGTTTTCACTGTGTGAATCACCTCTTCGTCGTCTTCGAAATGTATTCTACGAATGACACTCTCAGTGGCCCAATAGATTTGCGGTGGACAACAGGGTGCTGGGGATGGTTTTCTCCGGGATTTCCGATTTCCCCCGCCATCTCATTCCACCGGTACTTCATCTTCATTTCATGTATCATCAATGTCGCCGCCTGCGGTGCCGCATGTAGTAAAAGCTGGTGTTAAACACTGCACATTTATTCGTTCATTCATTCATTCATTTCCAAACAAGTGGAAATCTGAGGGAGCCAAATCGGGACTATAGGGTGGATGGGGTAACACTGTCCAACCGATGTGGGCAGAAGTCCTCAAATTTGTGTGGGGACAAACGCTGTCGGCTGAATGAAAGCTTCCTCTGGGTTGGCGTGGCGCTGTAGTCGCCGGAAGCATTGCTTAAGTTTGTCTAAAGTTTTAACGAAATCTTCTTAATGAATGGTACCACCTTTTGGCATCACATCAATGAGAATTACGCCTTCACAATCCCAAAACACTGTGATCATGACTTTTCCGCCTAAAGGAGCTGTTTTGAATTGATTGTGACAGTCATGGGAGGCCTTCCCGTCCGCGGCAAATCTTGAAGCCCTGCATCACCGCCCTCTGATGCTTCCATCCTCTCTGCATAGCGACCAACGGCACTCTTATCGACTGCAGATGTTCCTTAGACTTTACACAAACATTTATGAATTTTTCTTACGGTTTCTTTCTCTGCCACGAGAAATCCAATTACAGCACTCTATTTATGGTGGATATCACAGACGCCACTTTAAAACATTGCTACACTTGTGCTTTCTGTCGGAAGAAACTAGAACTTTGCATACACACGTGGTAAACTTCAAGGAAGTTGCACCCACATTTATACATTTCTCAAAAATGTTTTTCACTACAAAATAAATTGTGGGGTATTATTTATTGGGCAACCCTCATAGTTCATCGTTTTCGCATTTGAAATTATTATAAAATCTTAGAATGCTAAGATAATATACTGGAAAAACCACAAATACCTTTACTAAGATTTTTAACTTAAGACGAAACAGAACAAAGTCGTCTATCTAATTAACTGGGATAAAGGAAAGGCTTACTAGTACGCCCTAAGTAGTATAAACAAAACTATTGTACACAATAATCAAAATATATTTTGCGACCAACACTGACAACTTTTGATTCATACCTCTCCATATGTCATATATCATCCTAAACACCGCTAATTATAATAACTCAGTCTTCAAAACCAAGAAAAATATTTAGATACAATTGGTTTATTTATAAACAGACACATTCATATCACATTTTAAGTAGGGTTGGGGCCTCTATATTCTTCATACCTCGTTACTCTCCTCACTCCAATGTACTGAAATTATCTCTAATAATTTGAAGTTAGCTTTCGGTACTTATCAATAATTTTAAAATTTTAATTGTTTCCTTATTCAAATTTGCTAAATAAATAAGTAAAAGAGTCGAAAATTCATGTTATTTTCTCTCATGTGCTGCCAGAAGGTTCCTGGTCTATATTTATTATTAGATTTTAACTGTTTTTCCTGCGAGTATGCAAATCAAACATCCATAGTGTCCTGTGTCTAAATAAAAATAATCAAAATAATGCATAAGGAGCAGATGTACTCGTGTAAATATATGAGTTGTGAATGAAGCTGATTTAGCTAGTGCACTAACTCAGGTTTCTTGGTGACTCACTCTTGGCCACTATATTACTTATCCCGGTAAGCAAAATCTGTAAATCCAGAAAAAATAAATCAGAAACAAAAACATAAGATAAAACAATGCGTTTAAAAAATCTTTTTTTCTTTCCTTCCATCTGTTAGTCTGTATTCTTGTTTTAATTACGTTAGTGATATCGGTCGTAGAATAAAATGGGTGAAATTATTCTCCAGTGAGTACGGGGTCCATAAAGATTGGAGCTACCCGATATTCATCTCTCAAGATAAGGAAAACCACAGAAGAACCCTTTTCCAGATAACTCACCATCACTGAGATTCGAACTTGAGACCTCTGAAACATGGGGCAGACACTCTATCACTTAAACTACAGGGGCGGGGTTTCACAAGTGAAACTCTGTTTACGAGCGTATATTACAGCTATACCGCATTACTAATTGCCATAAATATTTATTTTTACCGATGTACGACAGTGATATTCCAATAAGACATGAGTGAAGTGTATACATATTTTGAAGTCAGTTTTAATAATAGCAGAGCAGTGTGTAAAATAATATGAAAAAAGAAAATGATTTCTACACGATAGTCACACAATACAACCAATTCAAAGAAATTTGCTACATACACAAACCGAGTAAGTTTATAGAACCTCTATTGCAAAAGCAATGTACTAGTGTCTCATCGCTGTTAGATATAATGTACGACATCTAAAAGTAATGAGCAAAACGAAATTCGTTTATGCATAGAAAACTACTAATAAGAACGTAATTCATTGAAGAAGCTATCCCCGCAACAGATTTTTATAAAGTGAGTATGGAGTATCGATGCTTCAAAATCAGTATCAGTATGGAATATAGGTAAAACTTAGCATTGTTCTACCACCAATTTTAAGCCAAATCTTATTTTTAACTCAAATAGTTCCACTAAATCAACTCATATATTCCATACAACTGAATACACTCATAATGTACAACGTATTCTTAACTTTGATATTAATTTGAATGAACTTTCTATTCAATAGTGGTATACCTTTACCAGATTATTTGGACTGATTTGTGAACTTTGGGTAAAAAGCACCAAGAATTATAGCTCAGGTTTTATTATTTACAATTCCTGAGAACTGCTTGTATACCAGGCGAGTCACCTGCCCTTTTTTATGCTTGTTCCATGGTCATATCGGCGACCGTTCTCCTTTGGAACATACCGAAGGTGTTAACTCGTTATCTTTGGTTTTTTAATCATTACATAACGCACACATTCACACTCTCATTCATACTTCCAGACTCTGGGGAAGATGGGAAATTATCTTGGTCGGAGAAAAATAGATAGCTTCACGTGTTGCTATTGTCATTATATATGACGTCAAATAATACAAATAACGTTATACTGATGCGCATAACCTAGAATAGGGCAGAGCTCAGTCATTCAACCAAATAACTGCTACCACTCAGACCCGGCGGTCGGCGTTACATCATTCAAGATAACATTTGAATATTGTGTACAATATTTTAGGAAATCATTCAACAGAGAATCAAGGACGCACGGTTAAACTAGCTCAAATGTCATTTTCACTTTCCCAAATACACACATTCGCTAATACAGCATTTTAATAAGTTTTTTCTTATAAAGTTTAAATAAGCTAAATTTCAATGAAAAGGCCATCCTCCGGGGTGTATGCTAGCCTCTGGTTCTCGAAGTCACGGTGTCAAACTCCGCGGAGGCTGAACAGACATTTTCGGACGTAAAACACCTCAGCATGGTTGCTTCCAGAAGGGAAGTAAAGCTGGTGGTCTCGTATCGTAGATTTATAGCACGTAAAAGAAAGAACCTTAAGCCAGATAAAGAAGTCTCTGAGCAAAATGCAGCTGTAGTCACGCCCAATATACAATGAGGTGCTGGAACCTGGAAACCACACCAGTTAAAGAGCGTCCACAAATAAAAACTCAATTTCAACTTCAGTCATAAAAAATATGATTTAGAAGAATACGTTAACGTCAATGCACAACTTAGATGATATTACTCCTTTTTTAAAACGATTTCTAGAAAGTTAAAGAGTGTTCTAACACTCCATGATTTTTCGAGTGTTGCTGAGTGTTCACATTAAAGAAAGAATCGGCTTGCTTGGCTGAAATGTTATTGATCAAAGAAGAAAGAAAGACAGGTGTAGATAAAAAGATAAGTTACCAATAGAAAGTGAAAAGCGCGCGGGAGGAGCTGAAGTTTCAGAACAAGCCATTTAGCAAAACTAGAAGTGGGCGGAAAAATGAAACGAGCAAAAAAGAATGAATGGAGCACGCGAGCACTTACAACATATCATCTCGGAAAGGATGTATGCGTGTATATATCTGCCAGTTTGTGAAGCAAGAACGCTCTCGCAAGTAATATAGGACTTTCGTATAAAATTTGTGAGAACATGCAAGAGGTCCTTCCAAAGATTTAGGAACAAATTCAAGGTATCTTGTATTTCTAATACAATACTTACCGTTTCTGCCATTTATATAAGCCAGATCAAGGACTGTAAGAACCTAAATTTTCCGCATTGCTGTTTTACTGAAAATAAGTGCTCTAAAGCCCCTTAATTAAATGTTTACGATGCGATGTTGAGGCAATGCATTTATTTCAAACTTCAGTGTTAAATTAGAACATACATAAAAGTAAGCGAACGACCTGAGAATGGTATGATCAAAAACACGGGGGTGTTTAACGTTAGGTGGGTTGAGCAAAACTATTATACTAGTTATTTGTGTCATCACTTAAATATTATAAGGCGTGTAGCAGTTTTTCTGCCCCGAAGATGTTGCTCCAATCTGAAGCTGTTTTATTCTGACGCTCGATGATGCTGTGCCAGTTTTGAAGCTGTGATATTGCTCCAGTCTCGAGCAGAGGCCTATCTCAGGTATGCGTGGGTGTGTAATAAAAGTAAGGATTACAAAAGAATCTAATTTTGAAACGTTTGATAACTTTTTAAGTATTCACTTAAATCGACAATTTGCCGACCATTGGAAACTATATATATTCGGAGTTAAGGTATTTGAATCTTATACTACTCGATAACACGTGATTCTATCATTGATGCAAGAACAAGGCCTCATTTAGCTACGTCTTGCTCCATCGGTGACCAGTTCAGAAGTGTTAAAGAATCTGCCTAGAATCTCCTACTCATCTACCAAAATTCTCCTACTGACCTCCCCTGCTGCTAATGACTGAAAGGCCCCCACTACTAACTTCTATGTAATACGATATTGCCAGTTCATTTTTACGAGGGTTGTTCAATAAAGAATGATCATAATTTTTTACGGTCATAACTTTTCGCACTAAAATTCAATCTTATTATATTCTGTTAGCTTAATGCGAAACAAACACGCCGTAGTAGTTTCATTATTGGTACTACTGGTTCCCGCCAGTGAGAACCAGGCAATTTCAAGCATGTTCAGTTTCGGAGGTTACACGCGAGGAACAATATGCGGCTTTGACGTTCTGCTTTTGTCTCAACAAATCTTCAGTTGAGGTCTATACAATGTTACAGGAGGCCTGTGAAGAGTTTGTTCTTCCCTACAACACAGCTCTAAAGTGGTTTAAAATGTTTAAAGAGGGGAGACAGTCAATTTCAAAGAAAGGTGGACCTGGTGCTCCAGTTACTGCTCTTACGGAATAAAACATCAACATTGCTGCTGCCTTTGTGAGAGAGGATCGATGAATTACCTTAAGATCACTTTCTGAAATAATGAACATTTCATTGGGTGCCACCCACACGTTGGTGACAGAAACATTACACATGAGACGTGTTTGTGCGCGATGGGTTCCAAAACTGTTGATTCTCGAACAAAAGGACATTGGCATGCAGTCTGCATGCAGTTGAAGTTGATGTTAGAGGAAGATCCGGAGTTTCTTTCAAACGTAATCACTGCTGATGAAACTTGGCTATATCATTTTGATCCTGAGAGCAAACAGCAAAGCTCAGTGTGGAAATCTCCATCACCAAACCCCAAAAAAGCAAAAGTGGTTGCTTCTGCTGGGAAAGCTATTGTCACCTCATTCTTTGATATTCATGGAATGGTTTATCAGCGTGTTGTACCTGCACACATATCAGTAACTGGACAATACTACAGGGATGTCCTGAAAATAATGCAAGTCCATATCAGGCGCAAAAGATCATATTTCCGTGAAGCAGGCTGGATGCTGCACAACAATAATGCACTGCCGCATATTGCCAATGTTGCTGAATATATTGCAAAAATCAACGTGAAGTGCATCCCTCACCCTCCCTATAGGCCGGATTTATCCCCATGTGACTTTTTTCTATTCCCTAACTTAAAGAAACGCCTTCGTGGGAAGCATTATCCATCTTCAGAAGCAGTGGTGAAGGCTGCGGAGGCGATTTTGAAGGATCTCTCAAAAAATGGTTTCCAGTATATCTTTGAAGACTAGCAGAAACGCTGGAACAAGTGCGTCGCATTTAGGGGGGACTATTTTGAGAAGGACCATCAAAATTATGGGGATGAGTAAAGAAGGTACATTGTCAAAAAATAATTGTGATCATTCTTTATTGAACAGCCCTCGTATATTAGCGGAAGGTCGTGCAGTATCGGCCGGGTTAAGATTTTTGACTTTATTCTGTAACCGTGGTGGTTAATCGGAATCTTACTATATTATTCTCTTAACTCAAGACATGTTCTATAGATACTATAATGTAATGATTTTTGTTTTTAGTTATAGTACTTTATTACATCGAAAGTAAAGAGCTGGAATTATAAGGCTTGTAGAAAGTATATTGCAGTAGCGGCCACTATCTTTTCTGTTGTAATATAGATTGTCAGTGATACACTGCACTGCCACATATAGAACAGTAGTAGAATGCAAAGACATGGGAACTTATTGTCACTATTTCTACTCAGTTCACAAAAGTTTAGCTCACTGGTTTACAGAGATCGCAAATTTAGCGCTGTTATAGGCCTCAGAATATTTTCCGTGCGCTAAAAGCTTCACTAACCACCTTCAAGCACTTAGAGCAGACAAAGAACTGAAGAGAGGAAGGAGATATCTGACTATAGTGCACGTGGATGCACAAGCTTGCCACTGCTTACTGGAAACTTCTGCCACATGGAGGCGAAAAGGGAAATCACAGTAGTGGCTAGTACTGCATGCCGGCCGATACTACACGACTCTCCCCTACTGAAATTTCCCGCTTTTCATCTTAAACTCCCTCTATAAATTTCTAAGAAGTATTCTGATATATTCCACGAATTCCAAGCTGTCCTGCCGTATCTAATCTGGCAACTTCGGATAGTAACTTTGCCCTCTCGTCACCTAACCTATTTAACTTCTCCGAACTGGCTGAAACGAGCCCTTGCTAATTACCTTACTTAATGACGTTTTAACCCGAGCCAAACTGTACTCATAATTAACTACCAAACCTACAGCAACCTAACATTTAACACAAATTCACAAAATATTAATATTTAATTTTATAATAAATATTGATTTATTCGAATGATCCATACGACTTGTTATAATAAAACTGTTTGCTGTTACTGACCATGTAATAAAAGAAGCACAAGAACTTCGAAGTAATGTAACAACGTCAGAATTGCCATCACACCTCACGTTCATGAGCAAAACTTATGAAAACCAAAACTTCGCTTTGAGACTATGAATAACACCAAAATACCCAGGTAATGAAAATTCTTTGCTGTAAATAAGTGTAAGTAGTTACAATAAATAACATCTTGCTTAATGATTTAAATACATACCGCTTACACTAAATTTTAGTGTTGCACTAGTTCCAATATATTTAGGAAATATTAACGACAAAACACGTTAATATTGCTCTGAGATATAACACACATTTAGTTTTTTTTACAATGTTTGAATTCGTTCATGTTTACAAACCTACTTCAAAGTTTCAGTAGCTAATGTAATTTCCATTAACTGCAATCTATTTTTGGATAGAGCTTAAATTATTACCATTTATAACAGGGTTGATGAAGTGAAAATAGCTGCATTTAAGCAGATTAATCAAGTATGTTCGTAAACTTCTATTAAAACAGATGGTCTTATATCAATTGCTTGAATGTTATTCTCTTTCATTATTATAATAAGAATGACTTTGTTCCGAATTCCTGTTTTAAATACACCGCCGATTGCAAAACTTCTGTAAGTGTATATCAGCTTAGATGTTATGAATGGTTTAAACTGGATTAGAATTAGGATTACTATGGAGGGGATTCGGCATTGCGACCAGATTTGATATATTGTTCTATGCCCCCAAGTGGGACATATCCGGGAGGAAGGATGAGGCGAGAGGAGACAGAAGGCGGCCGTCCCAAGGAGCCGCGAGACAATGCAAAGGGCAGGTTCCCAACCTGATATGAATTGAAGTTGTACATATTTTTTATTTTTACAAATGAGTTGAAAATCTCAAACACAATATACAAATCGCTCATTCTATCTAAACTTCAGAGATTGTAGCTATTCCTACAACGTAAACAAGTTCACGAGCTTGAGCCGCAGTTTCCAGCTCGGGAATGTAATAACTTGTCAATGAATTTGTGAACAACTACTTATTTATTAACTGATATATGAATTTCTAAGCACTAAACCAAGGACGGAAAGAAATTGATTGAACTCTTACTGGACTATAGGTATCTACATCGCAGATAAGCAAACGTCTTCCATCCTTCGTACACACTTTTGACGTTCGCAGACAGCACTCAACTTGCTTTTTATTTGCACATCAGTTGCTCTTGGTCACTGTAGTCTGTATTCTTTCTGCTGAAAATAGGTTGAGTGTTGATAACTTGAAACCTATACTTAAGAACTCCTCTTCCTCCTCATTATATACCCTCTGCATAGGAGGTTCCCACCACTTTCCTTATTTAATAAAATTCCACTAAATTTAATTGGGTTTATTGCAAGCCCTTATTCCTGGTTCACACTTTGTTAGCCTTGTACTTGGCTCTACCAGGTAATGTAAACATTCCCATTGCACTTCTCTCTTTTCCATTGACAAAATAAATACTATGGTACACATGAAATATACCATAGCGCTAATCGTTATTTTGATATGCCCTACTGATATTTAGTAGATGAGGCTAGCAGCATATTGTTTTTGTATTTGCATAGTTTGGGTTCTTGTGCTTACAACATATACCACTGCTTCTAAGAATGACAAATCATTAGTAAGTGGCATACCAGAAACACACAGAATTTTCTGCAGTTTATATTGAGCCTTTCTATAAAAAGTATTAAGAAGAGAAAAGATATTTTTCAAAGGGCGCCCAAACTTTCTAAGAGGTAGTAGAACAAAATGATCTTAACAATGTGTCTATGTGTCAATTTATCAGCAGAAGACATAAAAGATAAATTACACCAAAGCGTATCCTTAACCTTATGTTCATCAGTTTTGAAATATAATTAAGTGTATTCGTATATGACTTCTCCAAACATAGAAAGCTATTATCTTTGAATACTGAAGCGTTTTAATTTAATTTATAATAATAAGTAGTGTGGTAATGATGTAGACATAGACATGTTCTGAAAAGGATTCACATTGGGTTTGCAATTATTAGTTATTTAGTGAAAGTCAGTGCAAGATAATGCGCCACTAATAGAGAATTATTTATCTAAATATAGTATAGTAGCAGCTACATTTATTTAAATTCATTAGAACACTTTATATTATTTATAGTATTATATAAGTTATTTCTTCATAATGATAAATTGATCACGATTAAGCTTAAAACGACGAAAAACGAGGATTCCAAACAATTTTCTACTTAACATTTTGTATGTATTATTTATTAAAGTGCATTTGTACCATGTATACTATTGTACTTGAGTGATATATTTACGAGCCAAAGCACTGCTTTTTCTGCTTCTCTACCCGAGCGGGATGTTCAGAAAGTTTCTTACGTCTGTGGCCCACATTCGGGAGGCCCGGGTTCAATTCCCGTGGCCAACCTACCTGAACCATGTTTTTTTTTCGGGGGCTTTCCTGGACCGCTAGGTGAATGCTGGATAGGTTAATTACAGCCCCCCCCCGAATTTCCTGTCCCTCCATTTCACCTCAATTATAATTTAACCTCTCATCTGGTGGTTTCTTTCGGGGAAGAAGTGTCGGCGGAAGTCTCGGGGGTTCATAGCGGGATGATATCCTATGAATAAATACTTTCTCCTCCGGCGGGACGTACTCCGGTGGGCCGATTTAGAACGCGGCTGACGGAATGCCGGTTGTACAAGCCTGCCTTGAGTCTTGCTTGCTCGGGGGAGGGGCAACCTCCCGTCTCCGAACTGGCATCGCGATTGTTTGGGGGCGGATGACGATTGTCCTGGACCACCGCCGGGAAGTTCCTGTGTAGTCAAGTGTAGGGACCCCGCCCTCTATACTGTAGTGACTCCATAGGGTCGGCAACACTCTGTCTCCTCTCACCTCAACTTCCCTCCCGGGGGTGCCCCAACAAATGGCATAAGTACAAAAGACCAGTCTGGTCGATGTGCCGTATCCCTATCGAACAATCCAGTCCAATCCAATCCAATCCACTTCTGTATCGACATCCAATGTCGTCTATGTGCTCCCAACTTCATGTCGTTTGTGTACCTTACCTCGAGTCCTCGTTATGAGTAAATCACGTGAAAGGAGTGAGTGTGAGTGTGTGGTGTTTTAGGGCCCGTCGACAACAAGTTCATTTGGGAGGTTGTAGCGTTTTGCTAATGTGAACATCTTAATTGCAATGTCAGTCTAATTATAAAATGGACTATAACTTACAAGTAAAAGAGAAGAACATATTCGCGACGAAGAAATAATACAAGAGTTAGAGAATTAGGCCACTATGCTAAGTAATGCAAGAATGTAGGCAGACATGGGTAAACCATCTTTTACGAATTAGTGATAGAAGAATTCCCAAATATGTTTAACAATAAGCCTGTACACAAAAATAGGAGCTAAAGGAGCACTGAAAAGAGCAAACGCGATACAGTGTAGTTCAATCCAGATGTGAAGAAATAGAAGAAAGGGGCATATTTTGTGAAATTCCTGTCGTTTCTTACTCGGTTTTATACAATAGAAAATCATGCGCGCTCCCTTCATCCTGCATAAACAAACTAATGTGTGAAGATAGTCGTGTGACAAACACATATTATGTATCTTCTTTTGTGTACTTAACTGTGTTTCAAGCGTGTGTACACACCTCTATGTTTGTTCTGAAATCTCTCATACCTCTTTGTAGCTTTATTTTGTTTAGTTTCTGGGTGTTTGGACTTCTAGGAAAATAAACTGGCTTTAAAAAGTTCTTTACCTTTTGAAAGCCACTAACATTATTAGAATAAATAACTTCATTTAAAGAATAAAAGTCCAGTGTACGGAGCAATAAGTTACTTTCAGCAATCTTGTTTGTAAAGAAAATTAATGAGATTACACTAAAAATGGCTCTAATACTACGCTTTAATAATAATAATAATAATAATAATAATAATAATAATAATAATAATAATAATAATAATAATAATAATAATAATAATAATAATAATAATAATAATAATAATAATAATAATAATAATAATAATAATAATAATAATAATAATAATAATAATAATAATAATAATAATAATAATAATAATAATAATAATAATAATAATAATAATAATAATAATAATAATAATAATAATAATAATAATAATAATAATAATAATAATAATAATAATAATAAT
Source organism: Mantis religiosa (assembly GCA_030765055.1). Taxonomy (NCBI): domain Eukaryota; kingdom Metazoa; phylum Arthropoda; class Insecta; order Mantodea; family Mantidae; genus Mantis; species Mantis religiosa. The sequence goes on from CM060948.1 coordinate 82,650,011, forward strand.
AATAATAATAATAATAATAATAATAATAATAATAATAATAATAATAATAATAATAATAATAATAATAATAATAATAATAATAATAATAATAATAATAATAATAATAATAATAATAATAATAATAATAATAATAATAATAATAATAATAATAATAATAATAATAATAATAATAATAATAATAATAATAATAATAATAATAATAATAATAATAATAATAATAATAATAATAATAATAATAATAATAATAATAATAATAATAATAATAATAATAATAATAATAATAATAATAATAATAATAATAATAATAATAATAATAATAATAATAATAATAATAATAATAATAATAATAATAATAATAATAATAATAATAATAATAATAATAATAATAATCCACGGCGTAATAGCACGCAGGTGGGCTAGAGCCTGACAACCCGACTGCCGGCCTCACGCCCACATACGCAAGGCAGAGATGGACGATCATCCTACCGATACGGGGAGGAGATGTGGTCAGCATCACGGGGCCCCCAACCCCTACCGGAAATTTGGCTTCCTTGACGAGATGCGCTACCTAGCAAGTTCCTCACGACGCCGAGTGAGCACCGGTCCTATATCCGGGATTTAAAATGCGCACTCCCCAAGGTTGGGATCGAACCCGGGCGCATTCCGTATCAGGGAACCAAGGCACATCGCCCTAGCCTACTACGCCACGGCGTAGAGCACACTCCGAAAACAAAGATAGTTAATTTAGTGTCTTTATTTCATACTTAGGTTATTCTTGAAAATGTTAAAAGGTTAAATCTAAGCTTAGCATTCTTTATTTAAAGTAATTCAAGGTTTTGAAGTTGATTTTGCATGGTATATGTAAGTCAGTCTTTGTAATGAGGTTGTACCAAAAATACTATTCCAATAGATATGCTAATTGGTTCGACGTAAATCAAACAGGGACCTCTTTATTCTCCTAAATACTAATAAACTGTGGGTGGATAAGAATAGTGACCCCAATGCTTGGTTATAAGCATTCCGCTAGAAGCGCTGTAATCGCACCAGCTTCAAAAGCACCTCAAACTTCGTTACCGTAGGCTGTGCTTGTATTCCATCATGGCAATCAAAAACCAACTGTGAACAGAAAAGTGGAAATATGAGATTATTATTTCTGTAATTAAATAAAAACTTTCTGGATATGTGCCGTTAAATATAACATGTGCTCTTTAAAAATTGCTAATCTAAATGCACCTACTGCACAGTTATATGCTAAAGATCTGTATACCGTAACCTGGGGTGACTTTGTGCCACTTTTTTGCAGTTTTTAGAAACCTCTTCTTCAAATGTAATGTTAATAAAGAAACGCTTACTATTTACCTTGTACTGCAGTCAAGTTATTCCTTGATGCTAACTGATGCCCAAAAAAGCTATTCAAACATGGCCCAATGTCACTCCATTAGGTGGGGTGACCTTTTGTCACCTGTAAATTCAGTACTGTTCTAAATCAGAAGCTTGTCTAGCGCACCCGATTTGAATTTCAAAAATGTTTTTTTTTTTTTTTTTTTTTTTTTTGCATTTAAGGAATATTATAGAATTCACGCTTGGACACTTTTGCAGGTGACTCAATTTTCTTGACTGCATCTTTATATTCAGAGTCTATTTCGTGGCCACTTCCACAGACGTCCACCTGTTTGCATGACCATAACTCTCGCTTCCTGTTCATCCACTGCTGTAACCCTTTCTGGGAAGAATCCCCCCCCCTAATATTGCACAATGACGAAATCATCAACCAACAAGTTTCTCGGATATAGTGCTAATGCTGCTTTCAGGTTTGACGGAGATGGAGGATCTTCACTGTCACCAACGGAAAATGGACTGTTGGAAATCTCCTGATAATGTATGGTGACATCTTCATCACTGCTGCTGTCAAGATTTGAAATTCTGGCTTTCTGGTGTTTTCTTTTCGTTGTATACTTTGATGTAGATGGTCCAAAAGCACCTTTGGTCCACCTGCTGAGGAGGAATGCTTATTCTGTAATGTTGACATCAGTGTGTTCCTATGAATATTTTACATTTTTGTAGCAGAGCGTATTGACAGAGTTTTTATCTAATTTCTTTTATAGCGTTTTCCAATGTAGATTTACTGTAATTGCGGTATGGTCGGCTTCCTGGCTCCCTTCGGTGTTTACTTGGCATTTTGTAAATGGCAATTTATTATTATCAGTATCTGTAATGAAAGTAGGGCAGTCTGTAGTAAAATAATAAAACTATATTCAATTAAAATGAACATAACTGCACAATTTAAAATACAAAGTAAGACGCTGTGTGCTAGCATGTGAGTAAAATGCAATTATTTGTGGTGGCACAAAGTTACCCACCATTTTTCTGTTTTTAAGTTTTCACCTCATTCAAAGGAATGCCATATCTGCCACAGAGCTTGTATTTTCGTAATCAGTAGCCAAATAATAGTCTAAGCATACAAACCTACTTTTAATTTGAATCAGAAAATGCTTTACCTCGATCCAACTGAAAGTATGCAGACTTCACTGAAAACACGTGCAGGCACGTTTCCACAAGTCTTCATAATGCTCCCAACTTTAGAAGAGTAAGCAGTTTATAACACAGTCACAGGTGGTGCCAACACTTTTGCAAGCGTTAGAGCATTATTAAAACCTTACGGCATTTTCAAATATCGTTCGTCACTGCTTTCTTATTAAGCGCATGGATGGCACAAAGTCACCCTCCAGGCAAAAGTCACGCAGTTGACGGTATATTATTGTTTAAATATGGTACACAGTATTACGTACACTGCTGTACGCATGCATGGTTTTCTTCACTTTTACCCCCTGCATCCTCCATTAAGGCAAAACTTTACAAGGTTATGTTGTGGTATTCACACCACTATGAAGCATAGTTTGGTCTCTGGTGGGTTATACTCTCTGGTTAATTCCGCCAACCTACTTCCTCAATCACAACAGAAATGCAACACTAGCCTCAAACAGTTGGGAATTTCAAAACCTCTGCAGCCATCATGGCAGCAGGTACTGGTGCTTCTAGTAGGAACATCTTCTACAGATGCTTCATTAACGCCTTGATTCTTTGGTGAAGATACATACTTCGCAAATATTTAGTAAAGTCACCAAACATGATGTGCTTGCATTACATTATGTACATGGTACCCTTAACATCATATTTGCAGGTCTTCAAATGCTAGCACCAAGTTAACGCTAAATACTGATTTCAATCATTTCCAAAATCAGTTTCCTTAAATATTTCTTTCATAACAGTTAAACAAACTTTGCACTATTTTTGTAAAATGTACACTACTACTACCACCGAAAAATAGTAGCTATCAGTACATATTATAACATCACCTTAATGAAAGTTTTTGTGAAGAATCCCAATATGTAAGTAAATAAGAGTTATATTTCAGGACATTGCAGATGTTGGTATGTTATTAATTTAAAAACAATCTCTTGTTTGTTATATTTGTTACTTTTCTGCCACTTGCCTATATCTTGTAAAACGGAGTAATGTATCTCAGCCAAATATTTGATATTTGGATTTCACTGGAAGTATTTAATTTAGGCCTCCTTATTCAAGAAAATCTTGTTTTAAGAAAGGTTATGAGTGCATGTGTAAGAGAGGGAAAAGAATATAATTTTAAATAGCAAATTCCGAATAAATAGCAAACCTGGTATTAAGTTAAGTATTTTTCAATAATGTGGCATTGAAATGAAATGAAAAGCCTGTAAACCCTTACAGCGCAAAGGCTTCCTGCTGCGTAGGGAGTAGCACTTGAGAGGCTCATTATCGTTGCAACTCATATTAAGAGCCTTTTGCAGTTGCTGCGCTCTAGTAATGGCATACTTTCGTGTCCTTAGCACTGTCATTGTTTACTTCAATTAGTGTTTTAAAATACCCCCTCCAAACTACCATTTACATGGAAATTCTTTCAATGTTTTGATTTTTCAAAAATTTTTACACACGATGTTGATTAAAATTTTAACGAGATGAAATGGCGTCGTATATCTTGAATTTTTAGAAACAGCCTCGTCGTTCGGAAGGAATTTCATATGATTAGGTATTATAGCTAGGCCATGAGATGCAGGCAGAAATGTGTATTTAATATTTAAATCATAGAATATATTTCAAATATAGTGAGCTACTTATATTGACAGGTCGCGGATCGTATGCGTGCGTGCTTAGCGTACTATCTATTACACCGGAATGTTTTCTAAACATTTCTAAAACTCCCATAATACTTGTTCGAGTGAGAGGAATATGCACTATAATCGCTAATAAGTTGTGTTGAAAATGTTGCATTGAGACATTTCTGGAACTACTAGCCCATAAGGTGTTTCATGAACTGCAGTCATTTTGTAGGGTTTCAATTTTAAAAGTTTGGCATCTATATGAACACAAGCTTCTGAAGCACGCACTTGCTAACACGTCTTGGATACTTCTTTTGAAAGCGTTCGAACGATGCGCTCATCTCCTCAATTTGTACTATCTTTTAGTATATATATTTCGCTTGTTAGGTTTAGTGTTTAGAACTCCCGTTTCCCTAAACATATTAACCAGACATCTGACACTTCCTCTATATGGAACAGGAATACCAGGAAATTTCTAGTGAAATATCCTACATGCCTGTCTATATGATTTGGTTTGATGTATATATCGCTCAGAACATGTCTTTGTTCAAGCATAAATTATTCGGTGGACATTCTAGCGGATTAATACGAAAAATCTTCCTGTGACATACTCTTTATGTCCTATTTCTACTGTAAGGAGAATAATACATCAACATATTCTTGAAGAATGGAACCAACAATGGCTAACAACTCCAAATGGAAGTTTAACAAAAACATTATTTTTCCCTAGTGTATATGACAGAGGAAAATGTGAAACTCTTGTACCAAATTTTGTTTTGACACAATTTTTAAGTGGACATGGTAAATTTGGTGAATACATATCACGTTTTCACTTAACATCTAACCCCAAGTGCATGTGTGGTGAAGAATTTCAAACTGTGGTTCATCTCCTTTTCTGTTGTCCCATTTTCTGGAGAGAAAGACAAGAATTAATATTCAAGCTAGACTCTCTAGGAACTGAATTTTCTGCTCCGCTCACATCTTTGCTAATGAAGCCACAACAGTATAAGTACTTCATGATGTTTATAAACTCAGTGTTTAAACGTCTGAAATGGTTTAAATTAATATGCATCAGATTATAACATATTTTCTTCCTTCTAGTATTTAAAATATTTTTTTTGTTAAAATTGTGTATTTTTATGTATCAACTCTAACACTAATATACCACTTTCATGATGTTTATAAACTCAGTGTTTAAACGTCTGAAATAGTTTAAATTAATATGCATCAGATTATAACATATTTTCTCCCTTCTAGTATTTAAAATATTTTTGTTAAAATTGTGTATTTTTATGTATCAACTATAACCCTAATATACCACTGTGTAAAATAGGGTTCATAAATCTGGATATATAAAAAAAAATTACGAACAATTTAATGTAATTTACGTGCAGCACAGATGTCTGGAATAAACATTCACCTTTGAGATGTGTAATAAACAACCTTAACTCTTAACAACTTGAACTGAAGGCAGCAAATGAAAGTATAGCACAGACGATAAGTAATGTTGAGTGGGTCATTCGTTCAACAATAGGGTACTGACAAAAATGCCGTCACTGCAGTGAAAGCAAACTGTGTATATCCAAACAATGGCCCCGCTATAAATAGAACGCATGATGCATTTTTGTAACATCAGCTGTATCTAAGATATCTGTTACTACTGATTTAAACTTTTCATTATTTTTATTATTATAATATACTGTCGCCATTCAGCTGTTTCTCACGATGTCATGCAAAGAGCATGAAATTTCAAGGCCGGCATGTAGCAACATCTGACTATTCATTTTGTTTTGAATATCAGCATTGTACAGAAGATGAAATGCGTCATGTCACTATTTCTGCAAAGGTTTATTTTGATTAACAGGTAGTATACAAAATAAGCTTCAGTACTAATAGTGGATAAAATCATGCGAGTTTAACTCATCAGATTTTTAAGTGTTTATACATAAGGGTTTGTCTATTTTGTTCACAAGTTAATACTACATTTGTTTGTTTAGAAATAGTCCTCAAAAGCTAAAAGCTTTCTTATTTTAAACAATTGTTTAAAATAAGAAATAAATGCTTAAGTGCGATATAGTCTTACACGAAGGGAATATTCTAAGTGAGATATACACATTCTCTTTTACATATATTAATATCCTAAGTGGCGTTTAGACAAAAGTAGGCTTTTATATATCACACATTCTAGAGTACCTACCTCCGCGCCACCATGCATCACTATTAAGTTAAAAACCCGAGCTGAAACTCAGGCTTGTTTTGATTTCAAGCTTTACTTAAGTATTATATACCATATATGCACGTGTAAAGGATCCCCTCACTATTTCATATCAACATGATCACGTGCATTTTTATAAGTAATCATTCGCACTATCCTTAATGCAAATTGAAAATATGAGTACCGGTTGGCTAGTATCGATACTGAGCAGTATGTTAAGTACCCTAATAATATATGGGGTTCTGTATCCTTGGTGGTAAGACGTAGCTGTCTGGCGGACTCACGCTGAAGCTTGGTAGCTTTATGAAGCTCTCTATCTTGTGATTAGTTCTTTATTCGTGTTATTATAGAGCGGCTACGATACAGAGTAGCATATGACATGTTACTTTTTGGAGAAAGTTAACATAATGGCAGACAAACACAAGGAATTTGCATTCACGGTTTCTGAATTTTCGGCCTTTTTGGAACAATAATTTGGAATTTTGTAGAGTATATGCTACTAGATACTCGAGATATGCTCTTTCAACAGATGCCCAACCCGCACACAGCGCATGGACACGGGGTACATTGCATAGCAAATATTTCGTTCAATATACTTGGCCGCACGGCCCGATGAAACAGTGGTTCCGGAAGTATCCGAATGAACAGTTTCGTCTGGGACATGATAGACCTTGTATACCGAGGATTACCTCTACAGAAATCAGCTGATAGAATTAATGGAGCAATTTTATTGCAACTACATACTTGTTATTTTGTGCAGAGCATTGGAGGGGCTATTAAGAAGGGTTGCAAGTATACAAAATGGGATGGAGGTTACCTTGAACACCCTTTGTGAATTTCTAGTACCTGCAATACAGTAGAAGCCCCCTACAGTGACTGGAGGGTAGGCCATCTAACCTACTGCTCAGTATCTACTTTGCCATCTATTTCATTCTCTTTAGATCTTCAATGAAGAGATAATATAAGCCATTCCATTACCTTGTCTGCTCATTTTTGGCACAAATGATGATTCTATTAAGTACATACCTAATATTTGATCTTAACTCAATTGCGCCAAATCACATTTTACATCACTAAAGCAGGGAAAGGTTCATTCCTAAGTGTATTATTTTTTTCAATCTTGTGGATTCTCTATTAATAAAGCTGTTCTTTTTAACAGTAATGGATACTTCATACTATTCAGGGATTGTCTTTTATTTTCTCTAATTGCTCTAAACGTTTTAGCTGGTTCCATAGTTAATATTTTCCTAGTTACAGTTTATTGATATTTGTTATCACCCTGAAATGATTAACATTTTACCATTATATGCGCTTCAAATTTATGGTTAAGCATCTAAAAGAAAACCTTACAGCAGAGCTTAGGGACTAGGATTCGCTAGCGTAGAGAATGAAGGTTGTGTATCCATGGGTCCGTAAACATTTGTTCCCTCTTTACAGTTGTTCTTCTACGACTCCACTTATATTCTACGATACGGTAAGAAAACGGATGAAATAGAAATCAAAATCACGTAGAAAGATGCTCAAAAAGAAGATGCTTGAAATTAACTCCAATGCCGATAATACTTTCATCCGCCGTCTCGTTCAACTTTGTATACCATAATGGTGTATCGTTGGAGAAAATCATATTGTTTAAGTTATGCACTACAATGAACCGAATTTAAATAAATATATACCGGGCCAGATGGCTCCGCGGTAACGTGTAAGATTCGCATTCGGGAGGTTCTAGGTTGGAGCTCTAATCATGGGTATACCCGTGGGGTTTTCCTGGTCCGCCAACCACGGCGCTCCTTTCTTCTATTTCTACTCACTTCGACTCTCCCGTTTATACGACTCGGGGATGTGCGTGGGCTGACAGAACAGATGGTGCAGATTCTTGTGATTTGGAACTTCTCAGATCTGAGAGATTGGACGTTCGAGCCTCCACTGCCCAATCGAGCAGTCCCCTGCTATAGGGTACCTCTGAGTCAACCACCGGCGGTTTGAGTAGGTCACTACCGAACGTCTCCCAACCGGGTCTTCAAGCCAGTAGCCATTAGAGAACTTTGGGCGTCTCTGCCGTTTACATTGTTCGTTCCTGCGGTTCCTTCATTTGATCCATTCCTCCCCGTGATGTACGTATAAAAGATCCAATTACGTTTCGAGCTGCTAAGTTTCCCCTTCATTACCTAATGTACCTCTAGCTCCAAATAAGTATATTAGTCCCCAAACGTTTTCTATAGTGTATATGGATCAATATACCACTGGCAGTGAAGTTAATAACATGTTGCATCCACCATCCCACTCCTCTTGTATTTCCATGTAACCAAAATAATTAATGGCGCAAGTTTACATTATTTTACCAATTTTCATTAACAAATATATACAGCAACTTTGCTGAGCTTGGTGGCTGCTATTGTCTTTCTACCTACACATGCCGGGATAAGCAAACAGCTTCTCGCCTATTATATCCTAATTTAGTGTCGTAATTATTCCTCGGTTCTTAATTATAGATCGGTGACAACACTGCCTCCTTTATTTGCACTGGAAAAGCCAGAGCGCCTGTTTCAGTCCTGTCAGCTGTAAAAAAGAATAATATACTATTTTTTTGGTGTGCAGTGGCTTTTAAAGAATGTCCCATACTACATACAGGTTTAGCCTGTAAACAGAATCACAGAGAAAAGTTATAACAGAAAAACCATGCATTTTGGACCCCTTTTTATTTAATATGTTTTAATCCCTTTAGGAGAAGCATATACCACAAAAAATTTACATTACTTTAGTTTTTCTATTGATTACCTACTTGTAATCAAAATGAGGATTTCATTCCATCAAAAGTTGATATTTGCATTTTACATGGAATTCAAAAACGTTGTTTTACAAATTGGTCTCATATGTTTGTCTATCTGTGAACTACATAACTCAAAAGCAAAGAGTCTGACTGACGCCAAATTACACATTCTATTCAGTGTCTCTTACACGATTACATGCAACGATTTCACCACAAAATACTCGTTATGTGGAAAAAGTTTGAAATCATTTTCGAAAAAGCTCTAAATGATTTGAATTGAACAATTTTAAATATTAATAAGTAAAATTAAATACATTTCATTAGCTTTGTATAAATACCCGACAACCTCAAGACACCTTAGTTATTCATGTTATGATTGTAAACCTAGAAAAACTATAACAGAGAGATAAACGCTTTTTCCAGGAAAATTGTTGAACACGTTAAAATATGGGCTCCATGTTTACGTTTTCTCACAGAGATAACTAGTTTTATATATCCAGTGTGTCGTTTTAATGTTCCATAATGTAATGCAATCTGAGCTGCTATTCTTTTGTTTCTCCCGGGTTAGTTGAAAGCTGTTTGATATCAAGGCAGGCAAATGCACTCTGTACACAAGTTGATAAAAGACCTATCTTTTCAACGTTGATTCTGTTAAATTCCTGGGCAAGTATCCGACAAAGCATGGGATATACACATAATAATGAAACATTTACGGAATGTAGATTTACTGTTTAGAGGTTCATGATCTACTTTTATAGAGTAAGTTTCTTCATTAAAGAAATAGCACTATTCTGCTATTTATATCTTTAGACTAACATTTATCTCTTTTTAATAATTAAATTTCTAAGTAACACCAAAGTAGATCCACAATAGTGTATAAATATAGCTTTTATTATCCTAAAAGTTAACTTGGCTTCCTACAACAGTTTCTCAGAGAACTTATCATTTATGTAGGGAAATGTGAATTCACAAAAAAGGAGAAAAAAACTTTCCAAATTAAAATATAAAAAATGGCAAAAATTTGCTAAAAAGAAAACTAGATGGCATAAGAACACAGGATTTGTGTAACTTAGTAGTACAAACACCAATTTGTAGAAGAAAGCTTCCCTAAGGCTGACCCCATAGCTTGGTTGGTGGAGCATCTACGTGCTGTGCGAGGAGATCCAGGTTCGATTCCCGGCCGGGGGTGGGAACTTTTCTCCAACCAAGACGATTTCCCATCTTCCCCATAGTTTGGAAGGATGGATAGGAGTGTGGATGTGTTTGTGATATAATTATTACAAAATCCGAAGTACCAACGTATACGAGTCAACACCATCGCCAATCGGCGATATGTTCCAAAGGAGAACAGGCCCCTTTATAACCATTGCAGTTAAAGGCAATACAGTATAAATGGAACAAAAAAGCTTCCCTTAAATAAGAGCAGTACTTTACCGCTCTCCAAAATGTGTAGCAGTTAAGATATTTTCTATGATGTATTGCAGAACTCGGAGTACAAAATGCCAGATGTAGTACCATCAAATATACGAGTATTTAATCTATAAATATTCTGTCTACGATAATGAAATACACATGCCGGGTAGAAGGGAATTTATAATTCGCATATTAATTTAAACCGGTTAAAGGTTTCATTATTTGGATATTGTGTAACTTGAGTTCCTTCGCTGATTATTCCCTTGGAAATATTTTACATTTAAGGTAAAATAAAACAAATATGCTGGTGACGTTGCTGGGCTTCCATGATAGCGAGGGTCACTTTCACTGACAAATGTAGTTCGATATCACGTAATGCGTTTTACTTTCACTTTCACGGTAGTTTGTCTCATGAGCGTAAACAAACCAACGTTTGAGCTGAATCTTTCCTGGCGGCGTATATGTTCTAGGCGTTCTCGGGCTTCGAACCAGGTAAGAAGATGTGACATCGATGTTTCGGGAGCGTGCATCTTACCTGGCTCGAAGCCCGAGAAAGTCTAGAAAAACCCAACGTTTAGTGCCTGCTATATCCTATTAATTGCATTTAATCTTCTAGTGATATGCTGTGTCCTAAAGCCACAGTATACGAATATATCTATCAACACTTCAACATTAAACTCAAATACGTTTTGCAATTGATATTATTGTAGAATAGTCTATCAAAGCAACTTTCTGACACGCAAACACAAAACCACTACAACGTAAGATCAGTATAGGACGCTGAAATGGTCCTCCCATCTCACGCTGCTCTACTGTAGGCCAATAGCATACCCAGTTGGGATTGGTATTGCTTCAAAACGTCATATCACTCTTTCGTTGTGCTTGTTTGAATTAAGGGACATATGAAAAGTAAATCCGGAGTCGCTCTCCAGATAAATTAGAGAAGTAAGATAGGCTATATTTCTTTCCGTTTGGAAGCCAATTCAAAGTTTAATGTATCTCGACCTATTTGGAATGTTGCCTATTTCTACAGCCATATTACGTCTACAAAAACGTGTTCAGAGTATCCTTTTAAGTGGTTAATCATTTAAAAAAGTGTCATGTCTCATGTCTCATATTTACTATTAAAACCATCTCAGAAACAAGTTGCTCTACTCACAAGAACAATCATTACTTTTGTAAATTCTCGTTGTAGTAATACTTATTTGGAACAATAACTATACCTTTTTTCCGCAAACGGTGATTGAAAGAACAAAATTCCATCATAATGTTTTGTAATATTAGAAGGGCTGTAACAAGTTATTGTCTATCGGGCGTATAAGAAGAAAATTATAACTGATAAGACTACACAAAGACAAAATGTCATGTTTTGGCAGCTTTCGGCATTTGGTCTTCCCCTGAGTGGAATTAAACGTAAAAACATTCCATTGCATAAGTAATTTGAAGTATTGATGGAAAATGGATAATAATTAATAATAATAATAATAATAATAATAATAATAATAATAATAATAATAATAATAATAATAATAATAATAATAATAATAATAATAATAATAATAATAATAATAATAATAATAATAATAATAATAATAATAATAATAATAATAATAATAATAATAATAATAATAATAATAATAATAATAATAATATTGATAATGATAATGATAATGATAATGATAATGATAATGATAATGATAATGATAATGATAATGATAATGATAATGATAATGATAATGATAATGATAATGATAATGATAATGATAATGATAATGATAATGATAATGATAATGATAATGATAATGATAATGATAATGATAATAATGATGATGATGATGATGATGATGATGATGATGATGATGATGATGATGATGATGATGATGATGATGATGATGATGATGATGATGATGATGATGATGATGATGATGATGATGATGATGATGATGATGATGATGATGATGATGATGATGATGATGATGATGATGATGATGATGATGATGATGATGATGATGATGATGATGATGATGATGATGATGATGATGATGATGATGATGATGATGATGATGATGATGATGATGATGATGATGATGATGATGATGATGATGATGATGATGATGATGATGATGATGATGATGATGATGATGATGATGATGATGATGATGATGATGATGATGATGATGATGATGATGATGATGATGATGATGATAATAATAATACAATTGTATTTTCAGTTGTCTATTATTTCTTGTTATACCAGTGCGTCCGGGTGAACACACGCACGCGTCCCGCACTCAACTCTGAACTTTCATACTTTAAATTACTGCTAACAAGAGTGCAGGTCAAAGAGACATCTTGAGTTTGCGTGTTCCAACTCTATAGCCTACCTTATTATCGCTGACACAAAAGCTTGGTTTCATATAGAGCGAGCAAGATGCTGCTTGTGCTCTCAACAGCAAGAAAACGGCCGCAGTGATTTAACTCCATATTGAGGGTTAAGTCATTTCGTCCATACGTGTGTGAACTGCAGAAGAAGCAACATTGAAGCTACATCACGTTCGCGTCAAAATATGAGTTGGGATCCCAGTCTCATGTAGGATATTCTTGCCGTAGCAAATCCTGATTTTACCATTGCATGGGGGAAAGGTGGAGGAGATTACAAAGAGAGGTAGAGAGAATACGCACACAGTGTTTTCCGAAGTGGTCAATCTGAATACATAAATATAAACGAAGAGCAACTCAACGTTGCATATGCTACGGTATTCGGGTGGTTTTGTGAATCGCCTATTGGAAGAAGCTGAAGTACCATGTGGGTAGGTATTGCATGCAGAACGAAAATACGCCCACTGAAGCATAAAAATAACAGCATACCAGATCGATATGTGGAGATATAGAGAAGGAAGAAACATGTTTAACATTATTTCAGGCAAATCATATAACCAATGACACACTCCATACATATTTCATTCATTAATATAAAACAGCGCTGATTGCTCGTACACTAACAATGAGCAAAAAAATAATGTATGCTTAAGTTTCTTGGTAAAATACAGCAAATTACATTTACAGTAGATTCAAGGAATGATCGTCTCGTCATAGGAAAATGTATAAGTGAAATAAAAGATACGATAACTAAATACTAATTTGTACATGGAAAGAAATGAACTCTTTTGATGATTGTGTGCAGAAAATAATGTTCTTCTTTTAAAAAATTAGTATAAAAGACTATAATACTTCCAATTTGTCCTTTATTCAGTAACAGGAAGAATGCGTTTCTCATTATTTTGACGCAAAATGTTAACTTTACACTTTGAATAACTTCTCACACACTTACGTATCTGCTATGAGGGGCCATTCATAAAGAAAACGGAAGGACGCAAACGTTTGTTATAACCATAAACGTAGAAAAGCATTTATAATGGAATAACGGAATCGTACTTATAGCCAATCAGAGATTAGATTATTTAAAATGGCTGTTTATCATGAAGTAAAATCCATACATGTTCAAACAACAATAGCCAATTTACTGGATGTACGTATTTGAAAATAAAACGGTCGTCTCGGCATACATGGTCGGTTCATCCCCTGAATGAAAGAAGAATTTATCAAGGAGACTTTCATAATTTACTTGGGAAATAAGAGATAATGATCCACTGTAATTGCGAAAATACATGAGAATGAATACTGCACAATTTGATATCGTATTAAACCTACTTGGCCTAGTTCAAAGCTACGTCTTTATAAGATTTATCTGTTTTAAGCATAGCTCTGATACAGTGCAATAAGCAAATAAGCAATCAAAGGCAGACATTTTCTACTATTTTCTGGTTGGTGGATTTATTCGTTCTACATAAACGCATATGTAGAGGTTTGGAGTTTGCAAGATCTTGCGTTTGCGTCTGCGAAATGACTTTCCATAACGTTTGCGTTTTCATTGTGAATGACCCTCATTAAATTAGCTGGTCGCAAACTCTTGCGTTTATGTTACATTTGCGTTTACCTTTAATTGTGAATGACCCTTGAGACGACATAAATCCAACTTGGTCTAATAATGTAAACAGACCATAAAATCAGTAGCTATTTCTAATCTAACCGGGTGATATGCTTCCATGGTTATGTATGGGACTCTCTTGAGATTTCGGGTTTGATTTTCGTTTGTTTGGCCACACTGCCTCTGCTTTTTCAGCGGTATTCCCTGTTTGATAGTCAAATTTTGGGGTGGAAAACGAGCGAGGTTGCATCGGTTGACGTGAGCGACTCGCATACAAAATGTCCCGGGTTCGAATTCCGGCGACATGGGCTTTTCGGTGTTTCTAGGATCGGGTATACGATGCTCTGGTTTCCTTTTCTATCACCTTTTCTAATTTCCTGTACCTAAAATCTGTTTTAGGTTTTAGGACCAGTCGACGATTTTCAGCATGTTTCGGCTCGACGCTGGAAATGCGCTTTGCTGGGATTTAACCTCCCTGGCGTCAGAAGGTATTACCTAGATAAGACGCGCCTCCAAATGGGCGGCGCTAGGTGGGACCACCGGTGATAAGGAGCTTGTGAATAAGCTCAGTGGCGTCAGATGTGTTCGACAAGAAACGCCAAAGAATGGTGCATGCTTGCGCCCATATCAACCTTCGTATCAACCCTCCGAATCCTCCTTCCAGGAGTCACGGCCTATTTGCGGTGTTCTACTCTGGGTTTTCAAAGGTCCATCCACTTGTCCGTTTCTTTATCCCTACCCTAAGTTTTATTACTCTTTTCCGTAGTGAATTTTCCGTTCTTTTCGTTTCATTGGCATATTTAAAGTTCGAAGGATCAGGCGAGTGCAGGTGAGCGAGCGTATAGCATTTGAATTTCTGGACCTATGTACCTGTCCTTGCGTTCGATGTGGAATGGACCTGAGGAGTGGAGGCCTGTCTGGGAATGTTAGGATGTCATATCTGGAGATGTGAGACCGGCCTCCATACGAGTTCGCCGTCCCAGATCTAACGTCCCTCTGTCTACTTGGTTTCACCCATTTCTCTTGGAGATTTCCAGAAGCACAATAGATAACAGTGCTCTCAAGGGCGGAAACACCACTCCGGTTTCAGATTATCACATCTATTCAAAAAGGTGAGCTTATTTTATTCTGTTTTATGCATGTGACCATAATATCGGACTCCGAAAATAATCTGCTGTTATATAATTTTGTATTAGGTCTTTAAACTATGAAAAGGGGATATAACACGTGTATTAAGAGCACGCATGAAGAATACTATGATGGGTAATCTGAGTAAATTCCTCCCCTATGAACGTTGCAGTGCAAAGCTGTAAAGCTAGCAAGTATGTCGAATCCGAATTAATACACTTCTGTATGTACCAATTATCCAGTACGGCAATAAAATATTTAGTTTTCATTGCATTTAAAAATAATGTGCAGAATATAAAAATATAAGAAAGAAGGGGTGAAAGCGATATGAAGTAAATGCATAATAAATCTCTAGATTGTTCCACTATTTTCTCAGTTCGTGGACTTCAAAGAGAATTTATTTAAAAGAAGAGGGAAACAGTTCGGTGGTCGACTGTGTTATGTCTAGTAATGAGGCTGGTGAGATATAAAGACACGGTGCTTATAAAATATTCGCAGAGAATATTAGCTGAAGCTGATACTGAAAATCAAGGGCCAAATATTGGAAATTTCAGGGAGAAAACCTGTTTCTGAAGCTTTGAGAAGGATAGGTATAGAGTCAAGTCGGCAAAATGGTGAAATAAACACCAAAACATATGGAAATGTGTCTAATGGAGACTACAATGATGGAGAAATTAGTTTGTGAATGGCACACTCTCTTCAGATACAAAGCGACGTGCCATACAACGGCAAGCGCAGAAATCATAAATAAAATAACAAGGAGAAAGATGGAATCAAAGCCCCTTTTTGATTGCTTAATAGATACTGCTGTTAACTCTGGTATTGTAACTATAGCACTTTAATCCTCCAGTTACATTGAATTAAAGTCAGTATCTTGTTTCCAGAACTGTTGTTTTCTTTGCATTCCTAACAATGTCGGGGAGGGGGAAATTTATTTTATATGTAATTTAAACCAAAACTATGAATATGGCATTAATTTTATTTTTATTTTTCATTCAGATTCATCATTATTAAACTAACGAGAGATTATGTTTCATCATTAACTGGAATAATAATATCTAAATTTACATACACATAATTTGTACAATTTAACATTGTGATCCATTTAAATCATGTTGTTTATATTACGGCAGTGACCTATTTGTACAGATTGATCACGCTTCATAAAATTAATTGTATTACCATACACTATGCATAATTACAGAAATTATTTAATTCGAGAAGTTTTTCCTTAATGACATAGGTTTTCTTTGACCAGAAGACTAAAAGAATTGATAATTTTTGGGGAAAGGAATGGATTGCTGAAGCAAGAAGTTCGAGGATCATATGTATACGGTAATGGCAACAATGACAGTAAGACATCTTTCGGTGACGGAATATTACTGATATGTTTGACATTATGCCTTTGTCAGTTGAGTAAATCAACTTTTAAGAATTTATTCCCTTTGTACAGATTGATCAATCTAGAAAATTAGGTATATTACCATTATTTCCTTTAGTTGCAATCGTCATTTAATAAAAAAAATGTGGTAACTAAGTTAATTTTTTCTCTTTTCTCAGTTAAAAAAATGCAGAAGATAGGTCTGTTTAGCCTCATTTTCATTCTTTGAAAAATATTACAATAAATAGTTACGAGGGTACATACTTAAAGCATTTATAATTATTAAGGTTCTATTTTATGATTATGCCCCCGCGATGCGTATAATAATTGCCTGACCTTACATTTCAGACACGCAACTCGCAAGTGCTCCATTTATGTTTCGTAACTTACTGTACGCCAACTTACTATTTTTTTTTTTTTTTTTTTTTTTTTGTAATTTACGTCCTCCTACGTTAAGTCATATCGGACGATGAATGGAATGGGTGAAATGATGCTCAAATGAGCCCGGGGTCCATAGAGCTTAGAGTTACCCGACATTCGTCTTTCAGGATAAGGGAAAACCCCGGAAAACCTTATACAGGTAACTCACCCGGGACCTCTTGAACGTGAGGCAGACATGCTACCTCCACGCTACCGAGGCGGGCACTTACTAATATTTCACTTTTCTTATCACCAGATAAGAAAACGATTGCAGAGCTGGTCAGTGAAGGTCAATACGCCTCAACCATTTGTTATTGGTTCGAGAGCTATCAAACCCTCCACTGACTGACTCAGAAGTGCATGTGTCAATCATTAAGCAATTTCTCCTTCACCTTAATATGCACTATCGGACGGGAAACTGAATTCCATTGTAAAATTAAGCATTCTTTAAGCCTATTATAGCAAACTAAATAAAATGATGTAGTTCAAATAAAGGGGCATATCTATACTAGGAAAAATGTCTAATAGCATGGTTTAGACTGGGAAATTACAGGGCACCTAGAATGGCTGATGATTCTGGCAGGAGAAATGGTTCATTTTGAGGCGGGTACAAAGTGAACAGTGGAAAAACAAGCGATAAATTAAATTAAGAGAGAATGTTTTCAGTCCAGCGGGGAGTTTGGCGTATTAGATTTCACCGGCTAACCGGAGCAACTGGCAAAACACGGCCAATTTCCTGGATGTGTGCAAAGCCGGATATGATTTGTTCAGTTGGCCAATTTAAAAATTTTTGGATTCTCTCCCTCCCTCCACGTTCAACTTACCTTGAGTTTCAAAGTACGGAAAATGATCAATGCAGCAAGTTCTCATCAATAGAACTGTTTTGACTGTCTGTCTATCTGTCTGTCTGCGTATTTCCTCTGATTAAAGTATTGGAAAGTAACAACATTCATGTCTTGTTTATATCTCTACACAGTTTTACCAATTTTTGCCGGGGACAGCTATGAAAATATGTTATATTTTTAACACAATATTTTCTTTTAGTTTTATGGCTAACATATTTTAATTAAATTGGTTCTTATTCATAATCCGACATAGGAATTTCCAAACGTAAAAGCTAGGACGGAACATGATAAGACTGAACTGTTATAGGTGGAGGAGTCACACGTGACGAACCACCCCATTTTAAGGTATTGCAGACAGCACTCAAGTCAATTTTTACCTTTTAGCCTCTGCTGTTTTTGCATTGTTTATAGTAATAATTGTTTGAACGCAGATAACTCTAATCCAGTTTCTTGAGAATTCCCATGCCTGTTCATAACATTAATATGCAAATTCCTATCAGAACAGAGTTTCACTCTCGGAAATGTGTAGTACATCTGAGGGATTAAAATAAAATGTGGTTAGTATTTTAAATGCAACAAAGCTTAATATTTCACAACTGACCATCTAAAATTACAAAAAAAATACTCCTAACTAGGGACGTCAAACTATTAAGACTAATCCGCGTAATTTTTTCAAAATATGTTCGTATAGCATAGATATTTAACTGCATTATTTTTAAAACATTACTAAGTACAATAAATTTGTATTAACTTCGAGTTTTGGTTTTAGTCATATGTGAATATTTAGAATTTGGTATTTCTACTAATTCTTGCAAAATTACTAAGTTGTACTATAACTTTGTTAAACGTTTAATAATGTTTCCTTTTTGGGCAATGTTTACAGAAATCTTGATGTTTAAGGCACTTCTTAATGTAATAGTTTAGTTATGGCTTGTGTAATAATTGTTGACTTGCGGGATTGCCATTAACGTTCAGGCATACATTAGGAAAAGCATCCATATATAATATAGTCTCAAATACAGTGCTACTTTATCGTTGCTGCTGCATTTATGTTGTCCAAGCTGACGAAAAATCAAGTGTTTTAGCATCCAAATGTGTCAACAGTTAGTATATTTCGTTTTAAAATGTACTATTGAAAGATGTAGTGCTTTACCAGATGTAATCCAATATTTTCACCACATCTAATTCGTTACTTGTGTGTGTGTTGTTGTTGTTTTTAAGTTCTCAGATGTTTAAAGTTAGGTGAATTAACCATTTGTCAGTTTACGATTTATTTACTTTCTGTTGTTTTTCGCCTGTTTTTCGTGTTCATTTGTCCCTTAATTCTACTTTACGTATGTAGTTCCAATGGTGAATGTGACTTGGCTTAAGTACAGCTGTACGCAGAAGAGATTTGGGGTGCAGAAGAACGTTGGAGGAAGATGCATATATAGCTGAAAAGTTTTTGTAAAACAATTTTAAGGATCCCATATAACTCAATAGGGAAGAGGCTATGTTATAATTTAGCAATATGAGTATAAAATAGTTGATTACTGATTGACTGCTGAAATATTGGTTTACAATGTTTCAGTATCTACAGTGACATATTTTGAATGTCTGCTTAGACGTACAAGAATGGTACATACACTCAAAAGATTAGCTAGGAGAAAGAAGTAACAAATCACAATGAATAGTATGGGTTGTACACAGCTCGAAAGGGAGACCTATTGCCAGAATTTTGGGAATTAGTTCGATGCCATTTAGACGATATGGTCAGGATAAATTTAGGGCAGTAACGAAGAGAAGAACTTCTATAACATTTTATAAGGCTTTTGAAAATAATGATGAGAAAGAGAGGCATCTCGAGAGGTGTAATGATCAAAGAGAGGGTATTGCATGTCTAAAACTGAGAATTTAAAGATTAGTTGGTTACATCGGAGAGTTAGAAAAAGTTCCGGGTAAAGGGGGTAACAGGTAGCAGTACATACTATGGAGGAGAATATGCGAGTAAAGCGGTAAAATACTGATAAGAAATAAGGGATCAAAGTATTATTTGGTATTTAGAAGGACTGGTTCGGTTTTAAGGAATCCAGCAATGTAACGCAGCCAGTGAAGTATCATGTGGTACCGTGTATCATGCATATGACGTCACATATTGCTGCTGTGAGCATAGAGGTATCTGTTTCGCTGAAGTTGACTGAGCAGTTGCTGATCGAAGTGCTATGGTACTAAAAACATAAGGTTGTATTATAACATTGAATTGTATGAAAGAAAATTCCCAAAAATGTGATTGAAAATTAACAAGAGGAATTATATTTTGGGTGTATTGGAGCAACAATGTGGATCAACAGACGAGAAAGATGAAGAAGAAATCTCGAGAAGGGAATTTTATACATTGTTCTTAAAAATAATGACAAAGCAGATTAATTCGATTATAAATATGCCCGTAAGATCGGTAATATAACATTGTCAGTCCAAAGTCTGAGAAAATATAATGGACGTCAGTATTTCTAATGAAGACGAATTTCAAAATTATTACCTACTTTTAATGCTAAGGCTGTCTTTCAGTATTAGTTACAAGTGCTAACATACTGCACTAAGCACAAAGTAAATGAAACTGACTGCTTATTTCCATACTGAAATTTCTAAACGCCTCGCAACCCTCTTCATCCCTCTTCGTGTCCCTATTCTAAAAGTTTGGCCGCTTTTTCATAGATCTTTTTTTTTTTTACCGAGATTTTTTTCTCGTCGAGGCTGCAGAACTGGGGCATAGTCCGCACGTAGACAATGTGACACTTTATTATCCTGCACAATAATGGACGAGATCCCTAACGTTTCCAGTTTGAACTTTTCGACAGCGCCAAGCCTACCCAAAAAGCCCCTAATCCGATCCTTTTGGGGTACCATGAAAGGGACACTGTCCGAGAGAATCCGGAAGTGCGACAGTCCGACCAAATACCACATCTCTACCACCGCCAGACGCAATACGCCAAACACAGGTATTTTATCACTTAGAGGGTCGCGGGTTCGATTGCCGTCATGCGCATGGGTTTATTTATGTGTATTATGTTATGTGTAAAACAACAGAAAACAAAAACAATAAAGCTACGGAAGCGTAAAGGCGGCGAAAACAAGGAAAGTGCTCGTATATAACAAAAACCACCGCCACAATGTCCTTCAACACCTTAAACCGATGGTGGCGGTGGCGGCGGTAGCAGCGGCGGTGGTAAAGAAAGTAATGAGAATAGAAAATGTGGACAAAAAAGAAGTTGTAAAGAAGAGGAACCGTAGTAGCATTCGTCTAACACGAGTAAATTCGTCGTCTGAGTGGGAAGTTGCCGGAACCTATTTAGTCCTGGCCCCACACGTTTCCATGGACCTATCTTGCTCGGTCCGTTTCTGGGGATGAACCCGGTACCTCTCTCCTTAGAACTACTGAAGATCCTCCGTTCAGGAGTCTTCTCCCGCAAAATTCACAAGCCGAAGAGGAAGAACATACTGACAGCATTAATGACCCGTGCTCTTATATACCGTTTTTGCTTCATCCGTATAGCTCTTTGTTGTGCTAATCGAGTCCATAATAAAAGAAAGGGGAAAGGAAAGAAAAAGCGCCAGGCTAACCCTATACCATATAAATGAATCACTTTCATTTTGGAATTAACTGCGCTATGGATTATATTCTACAGGTTTCGTGTCAGGCTGCAGCTTCAAATTTTAGACACGTTTGTAGAGTTAAAAGATTCATTATTCCAGTACATTTTTCTTGATTTAAAATATTAAAATGAAAATGGAGTCATTCTTACAACACAACTCCATCTGCATAAGACTTTCTAAATTGAAATTATGTTCACATTTTTTATACTCATGTGCGCATCAGAGCTTTATTAAATCACATGGGAATTTGGGTATGCGGTTATGGAACATAGGGAAAGTATTTACCAATAAACAAGGCATTATATTGACTCTGGAAGGAAAAAAAGCGTGGAAATACCAACGATGCTGAAGAAATATCTGATGCCAAAATAATTGGAATATCTTCTGCTGGCAAAAGGGAATTGTGTACTGTATGTGCGTGTGCGTGTGCGTGCGTGTGCGTTGTCCAATAATTAAAGCCCCTACTGCTTGGTATAACATTCCTAAATACTTTTATAATTTCTCGCGTTGTGGCTTTATGGTGGCATGCGTCAATTCCAAGTCATGAAACCACGAAGCATCGTGAAAGTTTTTATAGACATGAAATGCATACATTTATAAAACAAGTTTGGAAATGCTCTATTTGCACCAAGTTTCTATTATCGGGAATTTATATTTTTAACTCTATACATAAGTTTAATTTTCTTCCATTAAGACAGGTAGTTACACCTTTTCAAGAGGACTGTGCTCCGTTTTGGATAGTGCGATTCAGTATTGTCTCGTAAAATGTCTGCTATGCAATTTTTTACATGTCAAAAAATGCAAATCAGCGGTAACAAACAGCTCACTTAGAGTCATTGCCACAAGTAATCTGAAACTTCCGCTATGCCTTCGTTTATCAAAAAGGTAGATTGGAAAACCTAATTGAGGTTTATTCAAGGTCTGAAGAAGTCTTATGCTCTTGAATAATGCAATGCGCAAATTACATGAAATTGGTAATGAAAAGACACGTTGAAAGCAGTTATATATTTAAAGGTAATGTTGGTTGCTGGCATCTTTTCCGAATATGCACATCTGCCAATGTTGATGTAGAACGGCACTGAAAGCATTCCTCAAAGGTATTTGGCAGGAAAAACGTCCTTACGTCTTTTCTTGTTGCAGTCATGTCTTCGGCCGAATGAAAACTATACCCACGTAACTTTTTCTATCAAGTGGGGAAAGAAGAAGAAATCGTATTGTGAATTGCTGCCTCACAAATTCCTCTTAAACAAGCACAGAGTGATGTGCTGGACGTTATCATATACAGCCAGTTCATCCTACTACGTCAAAGAGAACGCCTACACAAATACAATCACTGATCTCTTACAGTGTGCAGGATGTTCTTAAATTCCTACTGAGAGAGAGAGAGAGAAAGAGAGAGAAGGAAGTTGTCCAGCTACACACATAGAACGTAAACGTTTGGAGAGGTTTAGTTGATACAATAAAAACAGTACAAGTATCATCTTGCATCTTAACCTGTTTTTCGTGGCTTTCTTCAATTTTGGCGATAGTGGAAATTTCCTGCTGGTCGATTGTTGTTTCTATAGTGTAATAGGGCCCGGATGTTTTGCAAAAAATTCGTCAAGTTAGTTGGGCACGAGGTATAGATCGTCAACTTAGTCATCAACTTGTGCTGCTGGTGGAAGGTCGTGCGCATTGGCTACACTAAACAGAGTCGAAATATTTCTACAAGTGCAACAGAAACCAGAAGGCGTTCTCCAGAAAAATATAGGTTATTCCACTCTACTTAAAATTTGGGATGAACTACATAGTTCTAGGGAAAATTGTGATGCACATAAGGAAACGGTAGCACGTCCTTTAGGTTTAAGTTTGGCGCACTCACATAATGCGATGTAGAGAGAGCATGTCTGGAGGAGAACAGAAGATCGTTTTCGTTTGAAACTTTCAAAATGTACATCTTTGTTCACTATAACAAGGCATATGCACAGACATAATGTAGTACTGTCACAATGAATTAGCTTTTTATTTACTGTGCACATTGTAAATATTAATGATTTTTGTTCATATTTATATATCTGGAAAGGATAAGTTAGTTTTGTATAATTTATGAATAAATGTGCAATATATTCTATGACAATGTATCCGTCGTGTGACTACGTTTGATAGATTACCGTTGCCGTATGTTCGTGTATGAGTACATGCAACATGTTTACGAGACGCAGGTAGCGTATAACTCCGTTGTATTTATTGTTTTGGCTAAACTTCTGGGCCCTAATCATCAAGAAAATACCATGGTTCCCTCCTTTTAATATTCTATTGAGAAACATTGGAACATTGTTACCAATACTGTTCACGTTAACGAAAATCGTTATGTGATCGTCATATTGGTCTTACATCGAAACACCAGGCGACCGCAAAGTGAGATTTGTGGTGGACAACACGGCGCTGGGGCGGGTTTTCTCCGGGACCTCCGGTTTCCCCCGCCATCTCATTCCACCGGTGCTCCATCTTCATCTCATATATCATCAGTGTCACCGCCTGCGGTGCCGTATGTAGTAAAAGTGGGCGTTAAACACTACACATTTCATTTTACATCGAAACATGCGGCACGCTAACACATTCATCAGACGGAACTTTGTGGTGCGTATTATGGCTGTTGCTTTCTATTGTTTTGAGGTCGTCTACTGAAGGGGTTAACGTATTGAATTCGGACCGTTTGTAACTCATCGGTATCTCATAATCTTCCAAAATATTTCTCCTTGTGAAAAACGTTGGTTTCACTTAAACACAATATTGTATTCCCCATCTTCCCCAGAGTCTGGAAGTGTGAATGAGAGTGTGAATATGTGCGTGATCTAATGATTAAAAAACCAAAGATAACGAGTTAACACCTTCGGTATGTTCCAAAAGAGAACGGCCGCCGATATGACCATAGTAGTTAAAGGAACAAGCTTGGTTCATCATCTGAAACGTTCCGCTAGCGGATTTTCAGCAATTTTTGTCAGAACTTGGTGTTTACTCGTTGCTCAAACTTGACTTGCGATATTCAATCGCTTTCACAACAGAAACCGTCGTTGTGCTTAGTCTATCAACACACTACTTCTTGCTGCGGGGAATTAACAACTAACAGCATCTATCCGCTCTTGTTTACTATGCCCCCAGTACATAAACCTAATTACTGTGCTAATATGGAATTACAAGACGTCGCTAACATGACAATAACATTAAAAGTTTTTTTTTTTTGTATTAGATGTTATTTTTGAGGCTTCTGATAGAAATAAACTAGAAGAAAAAGGAACGAAAATAACATTTCAAAAGCCTGCACATAGAAGCTTCAGGTAATTAAAATTAAACTTGGAAATATGACAAAGTATAAGAAATATATAGAGTTATTCAACATAAAATCCGTATTTTAACATGCAGTACAGTTATTTTATTTAATAAATTTAAACTTCCAAGATTTTCCTATCGCGTAATATTTTGTAAAATGCAATAATAACGAGGAGCCTTTCCCAGGTTTTTCACTGAATATTCAAAACACGAGTTCTGTTCTTCATGTTAAAAACTCTAATTTATATGACAATTTGATAAAAATAGTTAAACACTTAAAAAAACAAGAGAAACATTTTTATATAATCAGTAGTTTGAAGTTTATCTAAGCTTTTAATTCTTGTAAAAAGGTATGCATTTTATGGAGTAATTTTACCTCGTCAGTGCAGTTAATTACAAAACAAATCTTTCTAACAAAGGTTGAATCCTGCTCAATACGTTCACCTATTGTACGTCTAATGGTAGGTGGTTTAAAGGACGGAACTTACATAAAATAAAAAGTAAATGTAACATTTTGCGTTAGGTTTATAGGAACTGCCCGAAATGAAGACCTGCGCTTTCAACGCAAAGTGTCTCGAGTCAAGGAAATCATGGTAGTCTAATTGCACTGACCAATCATATTCTCATTCCTAGTTACGAATCACGCCATTTCTTCCTATTAGAATCTACGTATTAAAAGATGAACTACATGACAGGAACCGAAACAACGAGTTGCAGAACAGCAGTTTGCAGCGCTATAGATTCGGCCAGCAGAGTAGATACAGAAATCCCACTAGAATAGTCTACATGACGCATAATAAGTAATCGCTATTTATTTTCGCACTGGCAGGTGCTTAATTCGAGATTTGAGTGATCTTTGAGGCGCTAAATCTTGAGAACGCCAATAGCGAGCTTCTAAGAATCGATATTTCTATACCCGGGAAACAGTTTTAAAGACATTCCAATCCAATAATTTCGCCAACCTTGTTTAAATACCAACTTATCAGCAGTTTAGGCCAACTAGGTTTAACAGAATTAACTGCGTTATGTTTAGCCGCAGAGCATGCATTGCCTATCTCAACTTGCTTATATTAGTGATATCTAAAATCGCTGAAATTATTTCGGTGTAGTTCATTAACACTCTAATAAGTATTTGACTATTCAGACCAGTAACAAGGGTTTTCTTGAAAAAGGCCATCTCCACAAAAAATCTTTATTGGTAAAAAATTGTGTGCTTTAGCAACATCTAATTTTTTGTGTGGTAGAACTGTCTCTATTCCTAGCAGTTCATCGTTATGCAAAAGTCATCCAGAAGAAGAGAGTTCCAGAGAATATTTCCAGAAAATGTATCATATACGTTTCATTTATTTTAAAAATATCTTATAGATTTGGAACTTTAATCAAAATCGTTAGAACCATTCTTTAGAAAATCAATGTTTTCGAAAATTATTGCATCTAGAATGTAGTTACGAGTTGAGGATTTTCTTAAATATCTGCCATTTGCATCCTTGAAAGATGTTGAAAGTGCATACCAATTTTAATATTTAACCAACTTTCGTTTAAGATTTATGCTGTTCACATACACGTGCGCACGCTCAAATTTCGCTATCGAATTGTTTGATGATGGAAATCAATACCTTGTCCTACCTACTACACCCGTGGTAGAGAAAGTACGCCGGCTGCTAGATTGGCAACTCTTAAGAGATTCCGTTAGAACGAGTGTTATTCCCCCCGAAGGATCGCCTAAGTCCTGAATGGCACGACACTACTCCAGATAAGTGCACATCTAGTTAGAAAAGCTTGGTGCTGATGGACCAAGGCTTATTCATCGCTCTCACCGGGGCCGTGGTGTTTTGGATCGATTCCGCCCCCGAGCGAGGGATTTAAGGCGTGCGCTTAGATAACATTTCCGCATTGCCCATTTCCTTTGCATCGCTTTGCGTTATTAACCAGGCAAAAGAACGCAAAAAGAACCGAAATTGTGCCTTTGCACCAACTATGTTCATATGTAGGTATACGAAACGTGAGTAAATATTAAAAGCCTGTAGCTGCGGCCTCCGTGAAGATTACATATTCTTGGTTTGTGTTTCGAACTTTTGAAGCTTGCTTCCTTTATTTTACTTTTTCACGCAAGGATAAATAAAGCGATGGAATCTCTTGCCATATCCAAAATACATATTCTAATAGGACAGCGCTGCTTAAAGCTTTCACTCTGGAATTGCTTCATAACAGAAACCATTTAAAGGGAAGGGATCCATTCCCAAGATTTTTTGTAACATTGTTTAACGCAGTTCTTTGAGCAACATAACACCTGCAACGCTAAAACATTTGCAATATTAAATGATTTGGTTATAGAGCTATTTTATTTGTGGACGTAAATGCTGAAATTTAATATTAGGGTACATTTCCCCCACAGCAAACAAGCTTTCCAAAAATGCAGTTAGTAGTGATGTTATAGTTAGGGCACTCATCGGCTTGCCAGTTTGTCACAAAGGGGGCTTGCCCCTTCTCTGTTGTAATCCTTTATCGCATATTTTATGTTTTCCATTCATAATAAATATCTCAACAGTGCTGCTTTAAGCTCAGCGGCAGTGTCATAAATGTGTCAAATAACCCCAACACTAGAATCAAAGACGTCACATGTGTCATAAATCTGCCAAGCTGCGTTAAGGCAGAATTAAAGCGGCCGAGCTGGAAAATAGAGATATTACTACTAGTACTACTACTACTACTACTACTACTACTACTACTACTACTACTACTACTACTACTTCTATACTATTACTGCTGCTGCTACTACTACTACTACTACTACTACTACTACTACTACTGCTGCTGCTGCTGCTGCTGCTACTACTACTGCTACTACTACTACTTCTTCTTTTTTAACTTCCCTGGTTGTACTGTTATCGTGGTGTTACGGGATTCTTGTTCCTCTATCCCTTTAAGGTCACGCCTGAGGAAACGAAGCTTTGGATCCGATAGAGAACCAGGATAGGTGATCAGCCCAAAGCCTGGTGTGAAGGTGAAGGAGGTGGATGATATATATGAGGGCAAGATGAATGACGGAAAGATGATGATGATGGAGCAATTGCTGGAATGCTGACGGGGGACCGGAGAAAACCAGTCCTAGTGCCATGTTGTCCACCACAAATCTCACTTTGCGGTCGCCTAAGACCAAATTCGGTCCGCCTTGTTGAGAGCCAAGCAGTCTAACCACTCAGCCATGCCGCTGCCGAAAATAGAGATACGACAATTGTATTTTATACAAAAAGTCAACGTCAAAATTTTCTCGAAAATACACTTTAGGCACCTGATTCCAAAAACAAAACGGTTTTCTAAAACTACACGGTGTTCATTTTATCTGCAATTTACGCGCAAAATTTGATGTCATCAATAGCATCGCTGAAGGAACGAGTTTATATACGTTTCCCCTAGTAGCTTGAGGTTTTATTTGATGTGCTGACAGAAGCTTTGAGGCCTCCCTCTACCGGCAGGTAAATATACTATATGAGAGGTGGGTTGTGCCCGCGTAATATAAAGCTGCGTAGATACGATAACTGTTGTAGTTCGTTTTAATGAATGTAAACACTATTATCTGACGGATAAATGCAAACAATATCTTGCAATTTGGTGTTTCTCTGTAAAGATATATAACTTAATATAATTTAATAAAGGAATGCCCAATTACCAACAGCATTAGTTTCAAAACATTTTAGTAAAGAAACGTATCTTTTTGGCCCTTTCAACAGTGCACGTTATATTGAACGATGAATGAATAAACGAATGAGTGAGTGAACGAATGAATGAAACAGATGATGTGATACTCAAATGAGTCCAGGGTACCCAGAGTTCAGAATTACGCGACATCCGTCTTCGTAGAATAAGGGAAAACCCTCAAAAAGCCTTATACTGGTAACTGATCCTTAGCGAGATTCGAAATTGTGACCTCTTGATTGTGAGGCACACACGCTATCTCACACCACGGAGGTGTGGAAGAAACAGATTATTTATATTATATATTTATAATATTTATTTATTGTATTTATTACTACTAGATTGGGAACACTCACTCACTTTATAGCGTCCAGTGTCTCTCTTGCGAGTAACTGATCCTTTATCTTGTAAATGTGTAATAGACCTATTGGTTTTAAAAGACATAAGGATACCAACATTAATAAAGACATTTTAATTAAGCGTGAGAATGACAAAAAATTATAGCATATACTGATAAAACGTAAGACGTTTATGTTGCAAACAAAAGTATGTCAGTTTGACGGTACCTGGACACTTTTGACATTACACTCCGAGGGAGTTGTCTGATGATGATGATGATGATGATGATGATGATGATGATGATGATGATGATGATGATGATGATGATGATGATGATGATGATGATGATGATGATGATGATGATGATGATGATGATGATGATGATGATGATGATGATGATGATGATGATGATGATGATGATGGTGATGGTGATGGTGATGGTGATGGTGATGGTGATGGTGATGGTGATGGTGATGGTGATGGTGATGGTGATGGTGATGGTGATGGTGATGGTGATGGTGATGGTGATGGTGATGGTGATGGTGATGGTGATGGTGATGGTGATGGTGATGGTGGTGGTGGTGGTGGTGGTGGTGGTGGTGGTGGTGGTGGTGGTGGTGGTGGTGGTGGTGGTGGTGGTGGTGGTGGTGGTGGTGGTGGTGGTGGTGGTGGTGGTGGTGGTGGTGGTGGTGGTGGTGGTGGTGGTGGTGGTGGTGGTGGTGGTGGTGGTGGTGGTGATGGTGATGATGGTGATGGTGATGGTGATGGTGATGGTGATGGTGATGGTGATGGTGATGGTGATGGTGATGGTGATGGTGATGGTGATGGTGATGGTGATGGTGATGGTGATGGTGATGGTGATGGTGATGGTGATGGTGATGGTGATGGTGATGGTGATGGTGATGGTGATGGTGATGGTGATGGTGATGGTGATGGTGATGGTGATGGTGATGGTGATGGTGATGGTGATGGTGATGGTGATGGTGATGGTGATGATCATGATGATGTGTATAAGGGCGCTCAACTGCAGAGGTTATCAGCACGGGAGCTGTCTGAATGCCGGATAGCTTTGTATAAACTCCTCTATGCAGCGGTTTAAATTATGTTTACATGTCGCACCAATTTTAATGCACGTACGAAAATAGCATTCGACCATGAAGACGCGGTGCTCTTTCTTCATATCCATGGTGTTAACCTTAGAGTAGAAACGTGCTACTTTTGTACTAGAATGTTAATCACGATTACCAAAGAGGGGGAAGCTGGTTGTATTATTTATCAGTGCAACCACACTTAGAGCGCTGTAATTTGCTTACTGTTCCGCAAACACAACCGCTTCTTCTCCGTAGAGGGCACTATGATTTTAAGATAGACTCACCTGTCAACTATAACGTCAATCTTGCTCTATCGGAGGGCGGGAAATAACGAATAAAATGAACACCGTGTCTTTTTTTTTTTTTTTTTTTTTTTGCAATTTACGTCCTCCAACGTTAAGTCATATCGGACGATGAATGCAATGGGTGAAATGATGCTCAAATGAGCCCAGGGTCCATAGAGCTTAGTTACCCGACATTCGTCTTTCAGGATAAGGAAAAACCCCAGACAAATCCTCACCAAGGTATGTGTACATATATGTATGCATTAGTATATATGTATATGTATGTAAATAACATAGAATAAAATTGAATAACAATAAATAATCCGTGTTCCAAGGATGCCAAACTCAGTTTTCAAGAAACCTCCTTACGCCGTAATACTTGGAAGACTTTCATGTTTTTACGTTATTTGCATTTTCTAAGAATGACCCTTGGCTATATTAAAATACCATTTGCATAAGATACTTGATGCCAAAGTATGGATTGAAGTTATCCGATTTTTAATGAATTTTGTGTACTTATAATTAACTGATATTCTATAACGACGGTCAAATATTATATAAATATGCAATTTTTTTAAAAAACTTTAATTACGCCAAAAACATTGTGCCAATAATCATTTCCGAAGGAACTATTTCTTGGATCTTTTAAATACTGTAGGTATATTCGGTTAAATTGTTAAGTTACTTTTCATTTGCCTCTTGTAGTGATGTAAAGGGTAGAATTTGGAAGCTAAGACATAGAAATCCACTTTTTAAAGACTTGAATATCACTTCGATCTTTTGTATCCCCGTGTGCACACATCAGATCTCATTCAGCTATCTCTACAGACGTTTAGCTCCTTTAGGAGCGAGAAAATAGAAAAAAAGTTTATACAAGGTTTAAAGGTCTTTCGTGAATAAACACATTTGTTATCCCATCAATTCAAAAAATAGCTTCAATTATGATTAACTGGTAAACCTCGATGATGTTCGGGTTATTCTAGTGCCCATACTTCATGAAATGAAGAATGAGGGGCAAGAATGAGTGGAGAACTCGACTACTGCAACTATCTATTGCACACAAGTGAACCGTTTAAGAAATGGTAAAACTCTATAGTGTGGGTGAATTTTAATTTGAAGCTTTGGTGTTCTTTGTAGCTTTCCAAATTACTAAGACAGCGCTGTAAATCAATTCTAAATGTATATGTATATTCTATGGAAAGGTAGAGTCAGTTGTTATTCTGAAACAAAACGTTTGATAAATTCTAAACTCTGTATTTAGTTTCACTACCTTCCAAAGGTACGGCATGAAGATGTTCAAAAATGCCTTCATTACAAAGCGTTCTTTTAATGGAAGTTTTGAAAAAGTGTATTTTCTTGTAATAACTCTAATACATTGATTAAAATGCTATATAATCCTATTTAATATATTTATATGAAAACAAATATATATCATATGTTTTCTTGGAGTTGGCTGTGAGGTCTTCTTTATTCGGAAAGAAATAATGATTTCAAGGTTGTGGGTTCAATACCTACTGGCACAAAGCTATGGCTTTTAACTGGGCTTGAATGCGACGAGACATGACCTTGACAACTGACAGCGTCGTTATTGCTTTAAACATGCCATACTCTTCGACCAAATTTGCCTTTAGCATGAGACATTTCCAAAATATCAATTGCAAATGGTTCAACCTTTCAATTTTTTGAATTGGTCGTCATATAGTTGTTTCTCGTAATGCCATGAAGAAAATATGTAATTTCAAGGCCAGGGCATAGAGATTTAATTTTAAACATCTGACTATCGCTTCCGTTTCCGCTGTCGCACTAGAGCTACAATGACTTGTGTAATGAAACAGAGAAAATTACGTTTTGAAAGCATAATATGTAAAAGCTATGTATGTAAAATAAGAGATAGGTGATAAATGTGTGTGAATAAACTTATCAGAATTTTCTGGTGGGCATCCCAATTTCAGAGCCCCATCACAGATCTGATTACCGCTTCAATCTGCACTCTATGACTCTTTGTATCCTCCTTGCAACAACAGTAAAATAATATAATAAATTTCTGCAAGCGCTTATGTCTCTATGAAAAACAAGTAGATAGAAGTTTGAGCTTTTCTAAGAATAGTATGTTCAAGAGAGGTATAGATAGACATGTGAATGTACACATATAAGATTTTTTATAACCCGCCGCCACTATATATAAGTGTTTATAATCGTAATGATTTGTGTTTGACTTATGTTTAAGGCTCAGACTTCTAGGTTTTCATTTCACTTAAAGAAACCAAAATGATCGTTTGACACCTAAAATAACCTAAATAGCTGCTTTCCCTTTTGGAAACGAAGAGTGTTATTTCCCGATTTAAGTTAATTTGGAAGGTCATATTCGAGGGTAAATTAATAAAGCAAGTGAAATTAACCTTAAATGGCATTCATCTCAACAAGGATAAGATGTACGGGCAAATCAGTCCAACCGAGTTTCGAATTCTGTCCCTCCGGAATTCTATTCTGTTCCTGTGCTGAACACTTAAAGGGCATTAAAAACGTCGTCAATGAATTAGATGAAACAGAAGCTTCCTCCATTGCCAACGCTAAGAGATCACTCGAGTGCCACACTCTTGCAGCTTCCCTTGCTTATATTAACATGCATTTTGGCTTTATACCAAAAGCCATTCTCCAGTTGGAAAGTACATCTTTGCCACTGAAAGATGCTGTAGATATCACTGACAATGTTTCGAGAACACAAATATGGACCAGTGGGAGGTGCAAGTTCTTTGAAGTTGCAGAAGATTATTCAACGAAATCCTGGTTTTGAAGACAAGAAAATCATAAACTCAGTGTTTAAGGGAGAAAAGTATACGGGAAAGCTATCTCTAGAACCTGTTGCAGTGGCATCAATGGTCTACGCTCCAATTATGTCTTTGTTTTTTTTTAATTTACGTCCTCCAACGTTAAGTCATATCGGACTATGAATGGAATAGGTGAAATGATGCTCAAATGAGCCCAGGGTCCATGGAGCTTAGAGTTACCCGACATTCGTCTTTCAGGATAAGAGAAAACCCCGGAAAAAATCTTATGCAGGTAACCCACCCTGACCGAGATTCGAACTCGGTACCTCTTGAACGTGAGGTAGACATGCTACCACCACGCTACCGTGGTGGGCCCAATTATGTCATGTTCTGTTGAAAGAACGTTTTCGTCATATAAGAATGTGTTGTATTCAGATCAATAGAAACCTTTTGCCCCAGAAAATTTGGGTATGTGTGTAACTATCTACTGCAATGCCAAAAAAAAAAAAAACCTAGAAAGCAAGCACTAAACTATTTTGTGCGTTCTTTGATGAATACCTTTTACAATATCTACTTTTGTGTAATAATTTCTTAAATATATATCTTACAAATAAGTAGCAGAAAGGAAAATTAACTGCATGTACTGACAAACAAACACAACATTTAAAAAGCCTATTTTAATCAAGAAGAAACTGAAAACCCCCTATTTTAAACATATAACAAACCTAAAACGGAGGAATATTCTACCTAAAATTCCGGGCTTTACTTATATTGGAATATATATTACATACATCTTTACCTTTAGTACACATAAAAATAAACTTGGGGAACGTGAATCGTGTTTATAACAATGTCATTTTGCAGCACAAAAATGCTAGTTTTATTACGAAATAATCCATGAAGTAGTGACTTGATTTTAATAGGCTCAGAAAAAAGTATTAAATTAGAAAGTACACGAAATTTAGAAAATTGAAGCCTACTTCATTTCTGCATATGCCTTCATTACATAGGAACTTACATCTGCTCCGAGTTTTAAAATGCCCATGTTGACTGAGCTGCCACCAATAATTTCGGACAGAATTTCACCAGACAAATAACTAGAAAGCTGTAACTAGTCTGCGGTTGCGCATCCGTCCTGCACACATTTGTTTCTCACATGATTCTTGGTGTCATCTGTGATGAGTGACAGACATCCGGGTCGAATTTCGTCCGTTGTTCAGCATTTGGCATTTCTAACATATTTCTTCTATTGCTGTATTATCATATACTTCATTTGACGTTTAATTTCCACTGGTTTTAATTTAGGAATAATTTGACATCGAATAACACGCCTAACCCCACTGTCGGCAGAATTTGCATCACACAGTTCATTTTGGTCAATCGCAGAATGCCCATTAACATTCTGTTTGGCTGACATTGAAAAAAAGATGTGAGGAGACCATACGACCTTGGATAGAAGCCAGATGGCAGCCTGTACAAAGGGAATCCACAAATGGTGGTTACTTTGTGAATTGCCCTCGTAAATTCAAAAAGATTTTCTTGTAAGACGTATCTATAATACTCTTCCCAACAATCGAAGTCCTCTTTGTAGTCTTACCCCAAATGCATCACATTTTTAAAGTTTCTCTTTCGCACTGGCCATGTGCACGGGAATCGGAAAAACGGATTTTCGTCATTTCATGCCGATTTCCCTGCTCTCAACTGCCATTATGAGATGACCGAACGCGCATTACACGTATAGCGGTAGGTATACCTTCAAGGCGAATTCGAGTACTCCAATATATATGTTAAATGTGTTAAAATTACTATTAATTTCTCGGCTATAAAGCTAATATTAAGGGTCATTGCTGTTCCGCAC
This sequence comes from Mantis religiosa, assembly GCA_030765055.1. Lineage (NCBI taxonomy): Eukaryota > Metazoa > Arthropoda > Insecta > Mantodea > Mantidae > Mantis > Mantis religiosa. The sequence continues at coordinate 82,685,282 of CM060948.1, forward strand.
TACCATTGCGGGAAAAATTGGTTTGAATGGGAATTGAAAAGTTGAATGGCCTGGCTGAAACAAACTATGGATTTCGGCTTCCTATGCCGATACCACAACTTTGAGCTAACATGGTGAAATCTACTCCAATTTTATCCCCATTTAAGAAGCTTTAAAGAGCAGCCATTCAGACATAAATCAACCCTAATACCAGACATGTTAATTACCAGCAAATTACAAGATATATCTAATCTATTTTTTGCCACATAGTTTGCTAAAGCATTGAATTTTGCACCAATACACAATGGATTTAATGAAATAAGTGTATTTCTCCTTGGTAACTTCGGTGCACATATTTCTCCAATGACCAATCTCCCAAATGCGAATGCTTAATATTAATAGGTATACAGAAACGATATCCTTTGACTTCGGGTTATAGCAATGGAGCGAAATAAAGTGTAATAATCATTATGTTGGTTAATGCTGGTTGTAATACGGGAAGGGTGCGTTAGTTGTACAGCAAAGCTTGCCACACGGTCTCTGGACTCGGTATATGCTTGGAGTGGATTACGCGATCAGTTTTGATAGTGGGAGCATCCCCGGGAGGTAGGATGAGGCGAGAGGAGACAGAGAGAGGCCGTCCCAAGGTGTCATGACAGTGTAGAGGGCAGGTTCAATTTACCAGTTGGAAAACCCTCGGCAGACCAGCAAACCGGCATCCCACCCGCCGTGGCCCTGTAACGGACCACCAGGTCGGCCTGGAGACCGAAAACCGTCCTACCGAAAGAGGAAATGTTTACCAGAAGCATATCATCCTGCCATGTAGCGCCGAGGCTCCCATCGACACGTCTACCCTGAAAGAGCCCACCAGATGAGAGGTGATGTGAAATGATAACGGAGATGAAATGGAGAGACAGGAAATGTGTGGGATGTAACTAAGCTAACCAGCACATGTGATATAGTGGAACTTAAGCATAGTATACAATTGCCCCGTAACGAGAACCAGAACTGCAAAATCTTTAAAATATTCTTCTACAAATCATAGCATACTGCTGTGTGTTTACTGTATGCTTTTGTTGCAGAAGATTATAAACAGGATCGGGGACCATAACAGGGCTAAAATTAACTGTGTTAACAGATTTAGAAAAAATAAAATTAGGATGATTTTCACCAGCTTTGTGTGCTCGCACTCACATTTATGCTATCGATGGCATTTGCTTAAAAATATAAAGTGGTAATCATATTTCCTTTTAAGAACGTTTAACAGATAAGTTGTCAAACCATCATTCAGAGTTTTGGTAGTTGTTGGTCTGCTCTAAACGAAGAATATCCGAATGTATATCCAAATGATTAGCGATGTCCTCGATATACCTATCAACATGTTATTACGATTAAAGTTCGTTGTATAATAAAACCCCTAAACGGTCAAGTATTTTTCCTGCTCTTTTATTTGTTATTATTGTTATTTTAGTTAATAAAATGAGCTTAGAATTGGTGGTTTACATATTATATTTTAAATGGTGTATCTAACTTACAAGTGCGGATCTGGTTCTCGTTTCCGTTTTCGGGTAACTGTGTTATCTATAGATGCTGTTGTGGATGGAAGTCTTCAAAGAGCTAAATAACAGAAACAATTTAAGGACTCTCTTCAACGATAAGAAATCAAATCATTTGTTTCTCAAAATGTAGTTTTTTGAGTTACACTCATTTATGATTTGACTCCCCATTTGCCCATGATGCACAATTTAATTTGAATAAGAATACTTAAAAGTTAAATTGTTTCTTTCTAATGTCATAGTATCAGTCTGGACTCAAATTATCTCCTTTTCACTACCATTGTTGTGGTCAAGATGCCTATCAGGTTTTCCCCCAACAGTCACCATGCAAATATTTCTGTTGCATTGTTCCCTAAGCTCAGAGTATACCATCCCTCTCCACTGCGGATGCTATCAATTCCTAGATTAGTTTCGCAAGAGCGTTTGAATAGAGAGGGTGCATTTTAAATAGGCGGTTCTTTTCCCCTTGTGTGTGTTTTCCTGAAGTCCTTCACTAAGCCTGCTGCATGGGCGCATCACACAAACACACAAGCGGGAAAAGGGCTCATTATTACTTGTAATCCTCTCAAAAACGTTTGTTTTACATTTAGGCGCAGTTCTTGGGGTTTAATCATTGTTTATGGATAACTTCATCTGTACTAGAAACGCTTATTATTGCGTATACACAATTATGGCTATTCATATTTGCGCACCCATACACGTGGCAATCTAGCGAAAGGGTTACACGCTACTAAGTTGAGGTTATACGCACTACGTTTTAAGTGGCCCCTGTACTCGTTACACAGTCCCTTTATAACACCTACCAATGCGGGTTTTAAAAACACATTATTTTGCTGTATGCTCTGAAAAGAAAAGGGGAAAAGAGATTAGGTGTGACTTTTCTGTCTCACAAAATGAAAACTGGAAAATGAGTCATTGGTTTTAGAGTAATACATACAACATAAAATAAGCTTGGCTGTGTAACCTTATATATGTTTAAACATTTACCTCATCGGGTTCAGCAGTGAGTTAAATAGTTATTCTATTGCAACTAGAGGCACTGAACAGTGCAGGAAGATCTAAGAAACATAATGATGTAAAGAAATAGGAGGTAATCCTAATTTAGCTGAAATACCTATGCCATTGCTTATATTTGTGCAAATAGAATGGCGGGTATATAACGTCATATGTTTTTATTATAAGCACGGAATAGGGAGGCGAAAGTTTATCAGTGACTGGAATGAACCACAGAACCTTCTTTTGGACGCATGGCTGACCTAACCAAGATTTTCTTGGCACCAGGAAGCACGCTGTTTGCCGGTGAAGTCGATTATTAATATACCCTCAAACTCCTGCGCATAGATTATTTATTCAAATCATAATACTCATGTTCCTTCATCATATTGATGTTGGAAATGGCGTTTTTGCCTCCATACATCTCCTACCTTTTAAGAAAAGCTTAACACGTATGTATTCTTCACGGTCATTAAACTAAAACCTTTCTTGTACGTAAATATAAATAAATACGTGTGAATAGAACACTGGTTAGCATTATGTAACTTCAAATTGCGAAACTTAATTCCACTCACATTATCACGTGGTCGCAATTCTTGAACTACAGCTATCACTCAGGGTTTTAATTTCAAAAGTTTAGTGACATTCCAAACCAAAATTTGCAAACTTTCTTATTCTGTGCAAGCATTTTCAGACACCTTTCGCGGCCTCGTTTTAAGATTGGTCCTAGTTTTTTGAGTTTTCGCCCTGTAACAGCACTGAGATTTACTTTCTGTATGTCATCAAGAATAAATTCCGTTTCCCTAAATATAGTCAGCAACCCTTTATTTGTGAGGCGTGCGATCAGCAAAGAATCTGTTTATAAATCGCCGTTTCACTTCTCTAATGAGTTTACTGTCGCATAAGAATTGTGCATGCCTTTTCTTTATGATGAAGTACTCAAATTCTTTGGCATTATAATAGCATTAACAAGTTATAACACTGAAACATGTGGTCTCACAGTATATGAACCCCTGTACAGCACATGCCTTGCGTCAAATGAGTAGACGGCGCGCAGGGGAGGAAATGGGTAGGGACAATGCAGTGCAGGGTGGACAATTTTCCGTGTTATAATCACGTGTCGAAATGAATACACTAATTTTGCTCTAGTTTGGTGCTCTAGAATGAAATATCAGAAAAAGAATAGGGTGCGATTAATAATAGACAATGTGAACACAACCTTCTAATGCTTCACATTCGGCAGGTGACAGAGAGAGCTAAATGCCCAGCTAAAATATTCTAAACACGCCACATCAACCTAAACCACAATCGCCGATATTCAAATAACTGCGTAAAATTAGTTTCAGAAAAAAAGAAAGCAATATACACAGATTTGCTTTTCTTAATGCTACGTTTTGTTGTAAGCATTAGGTAATTCTTAAGAAGTGTTTTATTGTTTTTCTGTGTGTTTATCAGCATTCTGAAAGGAACTGTTGACCCAAAAATTAATTTTGCTTATTTTTCTTGAGCAAGTGCGAAGAATGTTACAAAAATATCACATTAATTTACCTGGTAGTGAGAGAATGAGCTATTTTCACGCCAAATAAAAGAAAACTTGAGTTTTAACTCTCCATTTCTTTATAAAGAGGCACGGAGCTAACTGATTCACGTAGTCTTCATATTAAAATGTTCACTCCATACGTATCTACTATTCTTTGGCCGCATTTATGATTGTGTAGTAACACTTTAAAGTGCACATACCGTAACGAGACTAACCAATCCAGAAGCAGTCTAACACTAGGATGTAGATCACGTCAGGAATCAGATCCATTTACGGTACTGCGACATTTTCCCGGTTTTTATGAAAATAGGCTGCTTATGTGGAATCACTCACACTAATTTTGAAAATGATAATAGTTTTCGTAACACATGCCATTTTTATCAAATTCGAGAATTTGTATATATTGGATACTATAGATAATTGCAGTATTTTAAAAATTTATTTTGTGATTTGTGAGAAAACCTTGAGTGATAGAAAAATGGAAAGCGCCATTCAATATAGCCCATCTACGTTAGTTAATATGATCTCTCAGATCGCCAATATTTAATTTTTTATACATAATATAAGTGTTTTTACACAACAAGGTACTATCAAAATTTATTTCGTGATTTGTGAGAAAACCTTAATCTGATAGAGAAAAATGGAAAGCAACATTCAATTTAGCATATCCCAGTTAGTTAATATTAACTTTCAGATCGCTAACCGGCAAACAAAGCTTTTATTTCATCAGTGTTATATAATTTAATGAAATAATTTCATACTCAGTATTTATAAATTCCATATATGCTGTGTAGTTTGTCAGAGTTGGTCACTTTGACACAGTTAAAATAATATACCAGCTCTTATAAATAACAATCTTGGTTTCTATAACCGAAATATCGGAAATATTTGATAGTTTTAATTGTTTATATAATTGAGTTAATTAAATATAGAAAAAAGGAATGCAGATATTTTCTTTCCTTGAAAGAAAATGATTCCCTGTACAGAATGTGCAACTGATATGGATACTGTTAACCAGAAATTACTTTCATTAATAACCAGTTTCTTTAAATTATTATTTTCTATGTTCAAATCTTGTCTCAGTTGAAATTATCCGTAAATTCTTAATTGTTTCAACTGCTTAAGAGATTCTTTATAGGCAACAAATCACAATATGTTCGCTTGTTGAACGTTCTCCTTCCTGTATTAACAATTGCTCAGTGTCATATGTAGCTTTTAATTGCATCATTTATTTTCCTCTTTTTTATCTACTTAGTGTTTATCTCATATTTGCATCTTGAAATATTTAGAATGAAAACAAACATACTTGCCATTTCAGATTTAAAAGGCGATTTTCATATATATTCCATAATGAAAAATATACAAACAGTTGTAGAAGCTACTTTTATTATATATATACTTATATATATATATATATATATATATATATTAGTTGTAGCAATAGTCATTTTAATAATTCAGCATATGGGACACAATTTGGTATCGTATGATATCCTTAGTTTATAAAAAGTTGTCGCCTAAGTACTCGTCTAATTCCTTAAAATAAATAACACCTTGTTCGCATTTAAAACCTCGAACACATAGAGGAAAAAGACATTATAGGTTGTAACACTGACATTTTTGTAGGTTTTACGGGAGGGAAAACTTGCTACCTGGGTGGGAACCATGGTATATTGATGTTTTCTCACAGATGTGCACAATATCCAGCCTTTACGCTTGTGGACAAAGCCAGATTTTTCCATATCCTTGGGGGAATGGAAATGTGTGATAAATACATCTCTGTGTAGTAGGTCATACCTGTGAAGTCAGTTAAACAACATCCTGGAGTTAGAAGGTTTTATGAAATGGAAAACAACTGGGATACCAAGAAACTAACGGCTGGACAAAGAAGTAAGTACATAATTAGGTTGCTCAGGTTGATCATAACTGGAACAGCTTGCCAGCAGCCCAACAGTCGCTGAATTTAAGTAAGGCTTGTCAGAAATACCAACATGTTGATGTTTAAGAAAGGAGACAGCCTATTCTAACATTCCAGAGATCGAGCGGGATAGCTGAGGTGGTTTCGTCTGTGGTCCACGTTCGATTCCCGTGGCCGACCTACCTAAGGGCAAGCGACCGGAGTTTTCCCGGATCACCGGCTGAATGCTGGGCAGGTTAATTACATTCCACGAATATCCTGTCGCTCTATTTCAACTCCATTATCATTTCACATCATCTCTCATCAGGTGGTCTCTTTAAGGATAGAAGTGTCGGATGTCTCGGCGGTGTATGGCAGGATGATACGCTCTGAGTGAACCACTTCCTCCTCCGGTAGGTTGGTTACCGACCTCCGATCTGGCTGCTGGTACCTCTTCCGAACCACAGTAGGTGGGAATGTCCATTTTCCGGGCCTATCGTAGGAGGTTTCCATCTAAGTAAAATGTAGAGACCCTGCCCTTTGCACTGTCGTGGCTCCTTGGGATGGACACTCTCTGTCTTCTCTCGCCTCATCCTTCCTTCCGAGGATGCCGCACTTGGGGAAACAGGTCACGGACTGGTCACAGTGCCGTTTCTCCACTGTAGTAAGTATAATACTACCACTCCAGAGACTAACTGAATGAAAGAAGTCCAACACTCTAAGGAAGAATGGCATACTTTGTATTAACTTACACGATACTGATATCTGGACACACTAATGGTTGATCTCAGAAATGTGTTGTGTTCGAAGCTGATGTTAATAGACTACCTATTGATCAAACATACTACTGGTGCGATCTCAGAAAATTATTGTTTCCGCAGACTCTTGGCATTATCTTAAATGGTTCTGAAGATTCACAAAAAATTCCAGTGTATGCTGAAAAAGGGTATTGTTCTCTAAGAGACGATAGAAAGGATAACATGAAATACACAAGTTGCTAGACTATCTTTGGACCCCTTTAATGTGGCACAGAGAGACTGAAATGAAGACCTTCACGAATTATCTAGCAGATCAAATCATCTATTTATACTCTCATATCCAAATCAGTTCCCAAAATTCTGATTTCCGTGTACTATTAATTTAACTCTCCGCAGTTAAAACGTGCAAGGAATCTATGGATAATTTTTTTTCAGGTGGGCTTATCACCATGGAAAGCAGGATTATCGCATAAGAATGAAGTACCACTTCGCCTGTGGCCTACTGACACAAAATCCAATATCCTCTCTGAGTAAGCTTTTATTGAATAGTAATAAAGCTGATTTTATACTTTCACAGTAATAATTATTTGTGTATAAGTGTAAAAGTGTAAAAGTGTAAAAGTATATTTTTGACAGAGAAGTGAATAAAAATGGAGTATCGAACATATACACACATAAAACGTTTACAGAACAAGAAGATGTTGCATATTTATTCTTTGAAGTGTTAATATTTTCATTTACTTAGTGTTTTGAAAGCTACTACCTATTTCCTTCATATTTTCGGACATTAGAGTCAATTATCTGTTAAAGGTAATCATGTCATACGAACTAATTTATATAAATTAGTTTTGGATTTTTATTATTATGAAACCCATAAACTTAGGGGGAAAAGAAGAGGTTTACAGTACGTCACTAAACAGAAGCATCAGTTCTCGAAAATAAAAACTCATCAATAGTAGAGTAGGTTAATATTATGTTTCCTCTTCTGTACCTAACCTTTTGGAAAGGATTGTGTCAGTTTTCCCAGTCGCTTTTCCTAGTAAGGCAGGCTAAAGTTTTCTACTTGTGTATTGCGATAAACTGCCCGAATAAGAATATCTGAAAAGACCGGTTCACTTCTAACGAAAATTATTGTCATAATTATCCTTATCATATGGTTTAGGTATCTTTGCTTGTTCCATCCCTAGAGTAATACCTATATAGTCCACTGAAAAGTGCTTTAAAAGCGAAAAATAAATATTTAAAAATAAGATGTTAGATTTTCGCACAGTTTGAAGATTTTCATGAAATATTAAAATTTTCATAATGTATTAAGGTTTAACCAAAATATTGTGAAATATATCAGTTTTTCACATTCATTGAATATTAAATACTGCAGAACATAAAAGTTCTTCTTCCCATAACAATAGCAAGCATGGATTGGAACATCGAAATTTCATATTTTGCCTGTCTCTAGTTATAATGTACACATTTCCACACCGTAAAGGAAATGTAAAAATCTGGCCCCTTTTCCCACAATCATGAGGTGTACATACTGAGCGTCTTCTACTCTGTGAGGTTTTCGTTATGCCAAGAACGTCTTGATAACCCCTATATGAACACGAAACGTTTGGCAACAAAGGTGCAACTGGCTGAGTATAAGCAAACGGGTTGTTTGTGTCACAAACTGCGATATCAAGATCAAAATCTATATTAAGCATTTTGATAAAGTCTATTTCATCTCAAATGGGATCTGAACGCTTTACTAGCAGAAAAAGAGAAAATGAACGGTTTGGTAATGAGAATTAACAGCAATGTAAACTGCTGAAACAAGCGCCATTACACTGGCATGAGGGAGCTGCCGAGAAAGGAAGTATTTTAGTTTATGAAATTATTCATATTTGATAAATGATATTCTTTTATTCAATTACATTTACATTTACATGCAATGTCGAGTAGACATTTCTATAATTCATGATCATTTTTCTTTACCATAAGTACACAGAAATACACCTGTTACACTATTATAATTACTCCTAACAGCCATAGGTTCCCTGCCTAACGTAGTTCCTCAATTTCCTCACGATGCTGATTGAGCACTGGTCCTATACCTGGGACTCAAAATCCGCAACCCCCAGGGGTGGGATCGAACGTGAGTGAATTCCGTGACAGAGAAACAAAGCATAACGCCCTAGCCCACTACGCCACGGTGTAGGGCGTTATATTGCCCTACTGCAAGCTTAATACCGATGGAAGCAGACTGCATACGTCCATTCTTTTTTAAGAAGATTCATCGCAAGAACAGATAAAGAGGATAGTTATTGACTGTGTTCGTTGTGCTGTGCTGTGTTTGTTATAGACTCATAAACGAAGTGTAGTAATTCACATATATGTGCTCATATTAAAAAAAAACTTATATTATAAAATTTATCTATTACTATACTGTCGCCTTTTGTCCTAGGGAGAACGTAATAAATTTTTTTTAATAAAGTATGTTCCTAGAGATCGAGCGAGCGAGATGGCTCCGCAATAACGTGTGAGGCTCTCATTCAGGAGCACTCAGATTCGATTTTCTTCGGCCGACCACCCTGAACTTAGGTTTTTTTTTTTTTTTTTTTTCCTGGTTTGCTCAGATCGTCGGTCTTATTATGTATGGGGTGGTTCCTCATGTCCATGATTTCATTTCCTCATCGTGTTCCCCCTTCTGTTTCTTTTTCACATGTTTCAGTGTTGTAGGACCAGGCGGCGACCATTGGCTTGTTGCGCCAGGACGGTGGAATATGACATGTGGAATGATTTGTCCTTGGCGCTTGGTTGGCCGACTGGGGCCTTTTCCCAACAGCGTCTTGTTTCATTCACACACCCCCAGGTTAAAATCACTAAGCCGAGATTTGTCTACATCAGAATAGATGTTATTCCGAATTCGTTAGGAACCCTAACCTTGCTAGTACGCATAGTCTTCCGAATCTAGTCGCTCTTCGGGTCTGTTCTTCATCAGGTCTTTCTCCTACGAGTCACTCTGGAAGTACAAAGAGACCACATGTGAAGCTGTTCTGTAATATTCCCCCCCCCCCCCAGCCGGGTAAATCTTAATTCTATAGTTCTTGTTGGAACAAATTTTCATGAAAGCATTACTTTTGGTGTACTGCAATTGGAACGCGTTGGATATAACGCCGGAGAGATTGTATGAATTCCCAGATAATAACGGCTAAGCAAGCCTCCTGGGTAGTTTGGTTCTATTTCTGATTTTTTTAGTGGAAACGAAAGTCAGTAATGCTGCTTGAAGATCTGCATTTTTCCAATTCAAGAGCTAATCTCACACTAAAAATGATGTGCTTCAGTATTATTAAACGACTGAGCGTGTAATGCCTACAGTTTAATTTTCATAAACTCATTAATTAAAGAATTACTAAACAGCAAATGAAATTGTTTCATGTATTCCACCCTGGAAAACCTCATATGTTAAACAATGTCGTTAGCTGAAGCACGTGCTTAATGAACCTTGCCAATCTATTGCATCCTCAAAAGTACGTAATTAGTAATCCATTTCCCACTCTGTTTCTCAAAGCCATTTGCAACCAAAATTAAGTTGTGAACACACTCAAACCTTAACGTAAAATTAATATGACTTGATACCATGTACAAAAATCACAATTACAAGGCAGTAAGCAATCTCAAGAGAGGCAACAGCTGAGTTAACATAGCAAACTAGAAAGCGACAGCGTTCCACGCTGCAAAAGAGATTATATGCGTACATACGGAATCCAAGAAGTATCGTTATAGCTTTTTTTTCGAATCCATATATACTTAATTATTCCATAGACATCAGCTATTCTTGACATATCTATGCTGTGACATTGTGCAATATGGTAATCGGCAAGTATCCACAAGTGAGATTGATTTGTATACCATAAGCCCAAGGCTAACAACAAATAAAGACCGAATCCATTACAGTAAACGGCTGACTACATTATAGAAACAGAAAACGCAAACGCAAAATATGGGACTACATGCAAATTTCTTCATCGTGATAAGAGAAACGTAAGCTTCACTGTTTTAAGTGACAAATGGCAGGAATAATGCCAAACTATTAAAAAAGACTTCTTCTTCTTCTTTTTTTATTGTAGAAACGCAATATGACCAATATCTGTGGGTAGTGAAGTAAACTTTAATGGAAAAGCCTGACTGATAGAACTTTCACTTTAGTCATCTAATAATTTTAATTAACAGTGTTTAACATAAATAATCATGTAATAGATAATAAAGCAACCGAAGATAACATTGCTGTACACTGCATTTTAGGCCGCCTCGGGAGCGTGGTGTTAGCATGTCTGCCTCACGTTCAAGAGGTTCCGAGTTCGAATCTCGGTCAGGGTGAGTTACCTGGATAAGGTTTTTCCGGGGTTTTCCCTTATCCTGAAAGACGAATGTCGAGTAACTCTAAGCTCTATGGACCCCGGGCTCATTTGAGCATCATTTCACCCATTTATTCATCGCCCGATATGACAACGTTAGAGGACGTAAATTACAAAAATAAATAAATATACAATCATAATGGGCAACCTACATGTAATTGAAGGATTGTTTGTAAGTCTACTTGATTCACTGTGAATGTAAACATTAGATGAGAGGTAAAAAGAAAGACATCATAAGTGTGAATACCTTCTCTCTCGTCCCCACTACTCTCTAAAACTAAGTGGACACAGCCAACTAACCGACTGACTGTTTACAGTCACGTGGCATCTTATCAGTGCAGTGATGATTTGCATGTGCAACATGAGTGAACGACGAATCTTCAATCGGTGCTGGGAGAACAATTTTTTTACCTTCACAATTGTAAAAGACAGTTTTAATACGCCCTAATAACATTGGATACATCAAAGTAACACACCACTGCGCAATTAAAGGAAACATGATTAAATTTATACCAGCACTGCCGAAAACATTTCCCAAGCTGCACCTTTTTGCAAGAAAATTAATGGCCATATTTAGAACTACTTATCAATGTGAACAAGAGCCTGCTGCCCTGCAGGGTTTCGGATAAACATCTTCAATGTGTTCTACATTTAAATTCATTTAGCTTGCAGCCGGACATTAAAACACCAATATTTAAAACGATAACGATGACAATCGTGTAAATTAATGGAGTATCATTATGATTATATACCATCTAACAATATGCATTGTTAATAATCTCAATATATTTTTCAGATAATTGTGACGTTTATTTTTTAAAACGCAGTATAGAAATTATTTAAATGTTTTAGCAGCATGAACACTGCTTAACAACTATTGTATAAAGAACAAAATTATTAAAACATATTAATTTTATAGAACTACTTTTGTCAGCTTAAGATTTGACTAAGGTGTGTAATGTGTTGAGAAAGCGATTTCTCACCCAATGTCAATATCAGCCGTTTAGCATTGTCTATACATCACTCATATCCTCTAGGGTCATTCTTTGTGCTCTCCTAGTCAGATTTTCAATTCCAAAAAGTACATTTGATGACGTCGCAAAAGGCGTTACATTCAAAACCCCAAATGACCGCCATTGTGGCACACGTCTGCTGTCTCTTTACCTGCCAGGTAGAAGGAAAGAGTAAGGGTTGATTCTAAGAATAAAGCATTTCACACTTCGGCTGCTCATCTTACCGGCTCTGCATTACATTATACGGTATCAAGCTTTTGCATTTGCATTATATTAACATTTTTTCCGACTTTGAAAAAACATTCGCTTGTAAGGATTCTCGCCATTAAAGCACAATATTATAACATATTAATAACTCCAAAACCACTGTGGACGATCCTCCAACCGATACGGGGAAAGATGTGGTCAGCATCACGCACTCTCCAGCCGGAAATTTTTCTTTCTATAGCAGCTCCTCAATTTCCTCACGATGCTGAGTGGACACCACCCCTATAGCCGGGACTTAAAATCCGTAACCCTCAAGGATGGGATCGAACCCGGGCGCATTCCATGGCAGAAAATCGAAGCACAACGCCCTAACCCACTACGCCACGGCGCAGACGGACACTCTTACTTGGAGTGAATTCTAACCCTTCCGTCCTCTAGAGAATCACGATAAGCGAGCTAATTTTATTTCCTGTACTGTGAAAGAAGGCTTTGCAGGTCGATTAAGTCCCGCAGTTATCCGCGCTTCAGCAACTCTCAACCCTATAGCGTGGAAGGATGGCCTGTAATTGTGTTCCAGGTCTTGCAGCTGAAACAAATCAGAAACAAACTGGCAATTAAAGATGGGACAGAACTGGTGAGCATCCATCACATACTCATTACTATCAAGCGAGAGAGGTGTACTTAGCACTAATTTCGTAGTTTAAGCTTACAAGTAACGACTACCTCTTCTTTGTTAAAATTTAATGCGAAGGTAAGAGGTTTCGAATGGATCACTAATTGGGCATTTGAAGTGATATTTCATCTTTAACCTTTACGTTATTTTAAGAAAATGGATTTTCAGTAACTTGCATTGAATACGCTAAAGCAGGCTTAACATCTATAGATTAATGACTTTGTGTAATGAATTTAAGGAATCTGGAGACAACATTTTTAGACATGTATGGCAAATCTGTCATATTTTAGAGTATATTACATACTTTTAATACAACACATGACATCCATTGCTTTTTACGGCTTTCTTAAAGGTGTAAATTAGCGTTTCAAACGAGCTGTGAGTAGGTCTTTAAAAATGTGTAGTGTTTAACGCCCGCTTTTACTACATACGCCACCGCAGTGACACTAATGATGCATGAGATGAAGATGGGGCACCGGTGGAATGAGATGGTGAGGGAAACCGGAGATCCCGGAGAAAACCCGCCCAGCACCGTGTTGTCCACTACGGTAGCCTGGGATAGAACTCGGGCCGCCTTGGTGAGAGCCGAGCGATCTAACCATTCAGTCACGGTGCGGCCATAGGTCTTTGAAGATTGCAATATCCATATTTAGTAATTTTATCCCAAATAAGATATCAAAATGTAAATAGCTTTGGCGCATCAATTGTCAAATCATATACATATATACACATATTTATATACCTACGATCATATATATATATATATATATATATATATATATATATATAATATGTAGACTATCGTAGGTATGTTCAGAAGACCATTTTGTTCCGTAATAATGTAGTAAGACGCACTTTAACTACACCAATTTGAAAAAGAACTGGAACCATTAAAACGCCCTATTGAAAAAACTTGGGCATAAAGGGCAATACCATTAAGCCCATGTTTTATATTTTTCGATATTTTTGCATATTTGAGCCCCAATTGCTTTATCTTTGATCCTGAAAATTCATATAAGCAAATTGGGTATCAGTGCCTCTGTGTTTGATAGATGTTTTTTCTTTGAAAGTTCAAATGGAAATGTTCTAACCTCATAAATAGCTATTGGTTATAGTAAATAATTTTGCTTTAATGGACTTAAGGATTTTGCTTGTAAGCCAATGAAATTATTTAAATGTTAATAATAAGTTCTGCTCTTGAGCTTAAATACAAGTTAATTTAATCGTCCACTAAAATGCTTTCGATTAGCCTGCAAAAGTTACTGATATTTTATATAAAACTTGAAAAAGTTACTGATATTTTATATAAAACTTGATAATATTGTTGCGTCTTCGAATATGATTACTACAGAAAATTGAAGTTCTGTATATTAGGATGCAAATAAGAAAGCATGATACAGTTTTAAACGTATTAAATTTAAAATTACAGAAATTAGGTAATTCTGTGACTCCTTGGACCTCAACTGAAATCTATTTATGAATGTAATGGGAATTATTATACACGAATCTTGTGGCCCTGAAGTACAGAATATCTCTTCATATTTGATTCTCAGATAATGAAAGGATGCAGGGAGTGAAAGTGTCGTGTAGCTTAGTTTTTCCCTTTCGAGCTCTCTGGCATGGGTTGCTAGTTACAACAATCAGAATGGGGAAAGTACTTAAAAGTAAATTTGAAATAAGTAAAATGACACATTTACTATGTCCTATTTTATCAATGTGTACGAAATGGCAGTTGAAAGTTCTTAACTTATTATACCAAAATTGTATGGAAGCGCGTATACAGTTTAACTTTTGGCAAAAACGATCATAGTCCAAAAATTGAAAATTTTCAGAAGAAGCAAAAAAAAATGTTCTCTTTTGCAGATTGATTTAAAAATTATCTTGCAACTTATATTACAACGTTTTACTCCTTCCTGATGTTTTAGTTAAAATTAATATGCAAATGTGGTTATACCATTACTCTAAACCTTTCTTGGTTCTGAACTAAGGGTGTTTTTGGAAAAGTAAATGAGTGTACCAAAATGAAAAGGATGTTAATGATTATTAACTTAAACAATATTACAATAATACACATAACAATAGCTAAAACATAATTTTATACTGCTTGGTTCTCTGCTACACTGCTGCTCTTATCACATCAACTTCGATGTTATCCCTTCTATGACCAATGTTTCCTAGGTTGTCGTAGAAAACTTTGTACTGAGGCTTCTATAGCCATTGCACACATTTTTAACCTCTTTCGTTTAGGGATTTAGTGAAATTTGGAGCCTTGCACAGTGTTTGCGACGACAATGTTGTAGGCAATAGCTTGTTTCTAAAAACTCAGTCCACAGACCACTCACTGTGTGGTGGTCATTTTTTCAAAAACAAATAAGTGAATAATACAATAAATCAAGTTTTACAACTTTTGTTGAAGATACTGAAGACAATATTATATTTGCTTAAAATATGTTTGGAAGTCATCATGTTTTTGCAATCGTCTTATTTCAGAGCCTCGTATCTCACCAAATATAACGTTTAAGCTATAATAGCTGGTTCTATGCATGTCCACCAAGGAATCACCATAGGACGATGAAAAGAGAAACAGTATTTAAATTTTGGGACTGTGGCTGTTTTTGCCAAAAGTTTTTCAGTTATAGTACAGCTACATAATTTTAGTGATGACAGTATTTAGATGGTTTTTTTTTTAAACGATGTTAATGCTTCTGTTGTTGCACCACTCAAATTGTTGACATCATACTAATCAGCATTTGTGAAGGTAACCTTTTTCGAATTTAAATTTTTAAGGCCCGTTTTCCTTGGATTTATTTGTAGTTCTCAAACGTTTATATATAAACAACTTCTTTATATACAGCTGTTCGGGAGTGTTGGTAACAAACTTTGGGATAGTGTCGCACAGACGATATCTGCTTCTAAACACGCTTCTGTGGAGACGCTCTTACAAAGCTTGGTAAATGGCCTATGCATCTTGACTGATCTTTTTATGTTCAGAATGCCCGGAAATATGAAACGCCTTTGGATAAGTAACTACTGAAGGTTTCTCTGTTCTGTTTAAATGTGCTTACACGTTCGATAGGTTAAATTTTTTGGTCTGTGTACGGCACTGTCCATCTGTTATATGTTTTCCTTTTATCTTACCTGTACAATTGAATTGTAAATAAATAAAGAAATAAAAATGCACCTAACAAAACAGAAGCTTTCAGTCTCAGTCCGAAGCATTCCATATTAAAAAATACTATGCTCGTGGTAGGCGAAACTGTTATATTCTATAAAGAGAAGCATTGCCTGAAATGGGTTTATAGGCATTTATCAAATTCCGTTTGTTAACAACTTATCCTGTATTTTAAAAAAAATGCATTGAATTTATTTACTCACATTTTGTTTTTTAAATAGCACACATTTCACCTTAACCAAGTAACAATTCTTATTAAAATAACCCTACTTTGACCATCACTAGTAATGCACCGAAATCCTTAAAAATTCCATTGTTAAACCCCTGAACTGATTTTGTTGACCAACAATAAAGTCTATTATTCAGAAAGTTCAAATTAACAACATTCAGTTGTTTAACGAGTTATAGGACATTGAAGCTACCATCACTTGGAATACACTTTAGAATAAATCAATGCCGAACTAGTCATTAACACTGAAAGAATATCAGATCCTATGAAATTAATGGTTTCCTGCTTCATTAATGATGAATCGCTTATTCCCCGTTATATTTACGTACTCGTAGAATCGGAGTCTCCACTCGTGTCATTGGATTGAATGCCGAGATTCGTTTTTCTCCCCCCCCCCTTCTCTCTCTCTCTCTCTCTCTCTCTCTCTCTCTCTCTCTCTCTCTCTCTCTCTCTCTCTCTCTCTCTCTCTCTCTCTCTCTCTCTCTCTCTCTCTCTCTCTCTCTCTCTCTCTCTCTCTCTCTCTCTCTCTCTCTCTCTCTCTCTCTCTCTCTCTCTCTCTCTCTCTCTCTCTCTCTCTCTCTCTCTCTCTCTCTCTCTCTCTCTCTCTCTCTCTCTCTCTCTCTCTCTCTCTCTCTCTCTCTCTCTCTCTCTCTCTCTCTCTCTCTCTCTCTCTCTCTCTCTCTCCCTGTCTCTATTTTCTTCTGTTTTCTCATTATCTCAAGCTCCTCTCCTCTCTTCTGCTTTTGCAGTGTGCATGTCATAATGTAACTACAATGTTTTGAAAATCGATAATAAAACTTTTCTTTCTGAAGTGTTAAGTTATTTAAAATAAAAGGTAGGCAAAACGGGTTCCTCCTCCTTATACCTGTAATGAGATCGAAACCATACTCTTCCCCTAGTAATTGCTTCGTACACGAGAAGTAACTCCTATCGAAACTGTATGCATATGTGTACTTACGAGGTTTATTTATAGAACTATTTATTTGTTTGTGTACATGTATATGAAAAGTTGGCAAAAAAATGTGCTTGCAGTCCTTTGTGGGGCAATGTTTTTAAATCTTACGTAGTTATTGAGATATTTGGGTCCCTTTTGTGCCTCTCATTAGTAAATACCTTTATGGGGAAGATAATTTTAATATTATATAGGCTGTTTCTAAGCCAAGTAACACACCAAGAAAAAATTAAATGAGATTTTTTTGCTTTAGAGTGGCCGATATGTTAGGAACTATTAATCCAAAATGGAAAATTGTATGACACGTTTAGGTAACATCTTTACTATATCTATAAATTCGTTCAGAAGATGTCTTTTCTCCTTTAAACTTCAAGGTATCTACATTTTCTTCGAGTATAGTGTATTTTATAATCTGTAACTAATTGATCTTAATTCTTTTGAGGATATGCATGCCATGGACATTTCCCCAGGTATTATGTTGGTCACCATTATGGACGAACATTTCTCCTGCGCTACCTTTGTAAAACATGAAAGCTATTGCTTTCTTCCCCTGCACATTTTCATCCTTCATTAATCTCTGTTCTCTCGGACTGTGCCAAAGTACACTTCTTTTTCCTCAAAAGAAATGTGGCGAAACAAAAGGCTTCTCGTACAATTACTGCTCTTAAAGAATGGAAGTGGGTTATGCCGTGTAGGTGGAATGTGAAAAGTTGACATTTGGAACGCCGACGAAAATGTTACTGTTTTATTTCTCCAGAGCGTGAAGGTTGAGGCGAGATTTTAATAATATGTTAATATGTTCTAACAATGTGACTCACGTCTGCACGAAATCCTCAACATAAAGGCCAGAGGAGCCGTTATGCCATTAGTATTCACGATAGAAGCGTGTTGCATGTCGCTTGCTAGATCACAAGTCTGCAGAAACTCCCCTGAATCTTTGCTCTACGCAGTTCTGTGTCTGTTGTACGCATGTAAAAACGTTTCTTGGGAAATTTAGAGCACCATTTTAGAATGGAGTGAATATCTTAACCTCTTGATTCCCGGAATACACTGCAGGATACAGATGCGGGAATACTGCAACAAATGAGCACATTATGCCATTTTGTTTGTCATTTAAACATTTAACGTAGCGTAAACGTCACACTAGAGGCACTGTTGTACGCACTCGTGACATATCGCAATTGATCTGCCAAATCGAATCACAATTGAACTAATTGAAGGAAATTAATCATTTCTTCACACTAGCCGTATATAGGCTAAGATTTTGGATAGATAGACCCAACCTAAATAACTTAAATAATAAGAGTTTAATGATAAAGTCTGGGATTCAAGTACATACGATAGTAAGTCGCCACAAACGGTGTATCTCGGATACGAGAGACCGTAGTGGTCTACCGGGAAAATATATGAGTCAGTTGTAGAATTTAATGTCATGATGGCAAGTTGGCCATGTTAGCTCAATGGGTAAGAGCGAATGGATGGAGACCAGGAGATACGTGGTTCAAACCCCGGTCATGACATTGAATTTTTCAGGTTAACTCTATCTATCCAAAATATTAGCCTATATACGGCTAGTGTGAAAAAATGATTAATTTCCATCAATTAACTTAAATAATAAGAGTTTAATGATGAAGCCTGGGATTTAAATACTTACGATAGTAAGTCGCCACAGTGAATCTAGGATACGAGAGCCCCTATTGGTCTACCGGGAAAAAATACGAGTCAAGTAGAGAATTTAATGTCATGACGGTAAGTTGGCCATGGTAGCTCAATGGGTAAGCGACTGGACGGAAACCAGGAGATCCGTGGTTCAAATTTCGGTCATGGTATTGAATTTTTCAGGTATACTATCTATCACAATTCAACTGCAAACTCACAACGGAGGTACACTTCGTGCACTCAAATTAACCCTAAATATCTCATTTTAACTAAAAAGCTGTCCTCAGGCATTATCCAGCTTACTATAAAGCCCGTACCCAAAGCAAAAGTCCTGGAAAGGTAGCTATAGAACGT